>NQII01005267.1:0-39550 GCA_002778355.1 Clitarchus hookeri | reverse complement strand
AAAAAAAAAAAACCACCCATGACGTTCATGTCGTCATTCTTCACATCAGCACTTCCTGCACGGCTCGAAGGCTGCGCAACAGTATTTCCCCACACCTGCTTCAAAACTTAAGTTTACTGTTCTTCATTTAAGTTCCCAATACTCCCAATATTCTCATACACTTCCCACAATACAATGCCATACGGACACGAGGCAGAATGAATTCCGTTGGGTTCTATTGTGATTCTCGGACTTAGCCCATGACCCCGGGCTTTCGGATGTGCTGAATTGCGCGCCAGTCCTGAAGTGGATACGCAGACTGAACCTGACGTGAGATGGAAGTGGAGTGAGATGTGAAGGGTATTTTACGAAATGGAAATTATGCTACTGCTGACCATTTCTACCCGCATCTGCTCCAGTAGAGTGTAGCCTTACCCAGGAGGTCAAAACTTACGTTTCGCAAGAGACGCGGAGTAATCTTTGTGCCTCTGGCGGAGTGGTGACCCGAACAGAGGGGCCTGTCTTCTTTGCTCTATTGGTCTTGAAATAGTTTTAGGCAGTACGGACGCAATATGGTGATGTTTAGGACTTTTGCTGTTGGGGTCATTTTATGCTATTCAGTGTGGAAGTGTACCACGAGGGCACTTTCTTTTTGACCTCCCTGTTTGAAGTTATTGAGTGCAGATTTTCCCCGACTCCCCGTACGCTACCTCTTTGTGTGCGAAAGTAATTTTGCTATTTGTATTTATTTATATTTCCTTCCCTCTCTTTTAATCTCTTTTACTAACTTATGCCCTATTGTTGTCTTTATTAATCTGTGCCATTAAGTATTGTCAAATTTATATTGTCGTTCATATTTAATGGCCTTTATTAATTCATAGTTTTATTTGTGCGCACAGCTCCCTTTTTATTACGCTTCACTTTCGAAAAGTAATTTAACAAGATCATTGTAACATAGCATACTGATATTGCCAGAGAAATATTTTTGCTAAAGGCAATTCAGAAATATTAAAGAGAGTCTCAACATACAGTTTCCAAGGTTAGACACACCTTCTCAAAAAATAATTAAATTATAGATTTATTTCATAAATAAACCTACCCCACCATAAACCATAGGGCCCTATTCATTTTTAAGAGCAATTATAATCAAGGTTTTCAAACAAACTGTGAAGGCATTTTGTTAAGAAATTTCTTTATGAGTTTGAGAACAACGGTACGACATGTAATGGCCTGCAGCAACCAGTATGACGTCCCGAACCCTCTCTTCTACAGTCANTGAGTTTGAGAACAACGGTAAGACATGTAATGGCCTGCAGCAACCAGTATGACGTCACGAACCCTCTCTTCTACAGTCCCTCCGGAGTATGACGCAAACAACGGCCGCGGTAGCAGCACATCTGACGTCAAACGCGAGGCGACGTCAGGCGCGCACGTGATTCCAACACTGTCAGCTCTATCGTTCACGCAGCTCACGGGTAATATAACGCAAACCACAGGTAAACCGTCATTTTAAAAACACACCACTGACACTTTACACCCTGCGGGCAACAATAACAATTTACACAAATATATGTAACACACTTCATATACTTTGGTTTAAAACGTCAGTAGTTTCTCAACACTTGAAATGTTTTAAAGTTAAACAGTGAATACTAGGAGGCCTCTAACAGAAACATTTTTCATCATCATAATATATACGATTGTATAATAATAAAAACATGATAGTTGCAAAAAAAACATTTTTTTAGGAAATTAAATATTCGAATTTTGATTAGTTTTTATTTATAAACAATTAATTTCATGTATTGAAGTATAATAAATAGAGTCAACTCACAACGGTAATGTGACCATACAAAAAATATGAAGTAATTGTAAATTTAATTAGGACAGTTATTTTCACACAATTAAACGCATTCACAGAAAGTATTTCTACATACATTAACAAGGATTTTGTAATCGATGTTTCTTACTGTGATCAAAAATTATTGTTTTTACAGGATGTAGAATCAAACCAGTGTAATAATGTATACTGTGGTAGAATATACATATATTTATGTTAAATTTAAGTTTCCTTTTATTCCCTTCTTACACAATTAAATGTAATAGAAAAACAGCTACACCTTCGTTTTCATTCCATACCTTATAAAAGTATAAATAATGAACTAAATAATATTATACATTTCAATATCATCCGATTCATATCCTACCACAGTGACGTCACGAAACTTTCAATATATTAGATTATATGATATCGTATTGTTCTGCTTGTAGTGTCTTACAATATGTATTTTTACAGCAACTGTATAATTATGTACAACCCAAAACAATTAATTTTCCAAAGGAGAACACTTAGGTTTTTTTTTAGATCAATACTATTAAATGTCAATTTGTTTCTATTGTAATTATTAAAACAGTGTTTTTGAAATTTCAATCCTTACAAATAATGTATAGTAATGAACGATTGACGCCACATAGTGTTAGTGTTAAGTGTTAGGGACTCACAACCTCAAGAAAGGCTGACGCGTTCGCGAACCGCACGCGGGGAGTCTGCCGCGCCCGCGGGGAAGACAACTTTGCACACCCCAGCGGAATGAAGTTCATGGCCCACAAGGCCACTGCAAACACACAGCACAGCGTTTGTTAGGGCCATATTGCCTGAGGTCTGAATGAAAGTAATAGGCAATTACTTACACCTATCTTCTCCTTCTACTATAATTCCTTTCAAAAATGTTCCTAACGTAGCGAAGAGGACTTCAACCCGATCCACATTCCTACGGCCACAAGGTGAACCCCACAACTCCCAATCATCTACATAATCCAAACGGTCTCTGGGGCGAGGTGAGAGCATCTCGCTAGTGAGCATTGTGGGAGATGTTATCTCAGAAATGCGTTCTACAGCTTTTGTATTATATTTCATAGATTTTTTTTTCAATACTTCTAAATACGCGTGTTTCAAATTTGTAAATTGATGGAATCAACAAGTCAGTGAATAAAAGTTTTAAGCGTGTCGGTAAAAAGTGTTTGAATTTTTGGGAAGTATTTAAGATTATACTATAGTGTTTCCTCCAACCTTGATATCTGTGAAACTTAGTATAGTTTTGTGTTTAGTATAATGCCTAAACTCTTAGCTGTATTAATTTCAGAAATTACATCTTTATTTGTTATAAATGGTTGTATTTTCGGTTTACAGTGGTCTGCGCTGATTCGATTTTCCTTTAATAGAAGTAAAGTGTTCTCATCCTTGCAACCTCGTGTTTATTTGTATATCTTTGTAACTCATACTTTACATTTTATATCTATTAATATTTAATGTCAAAATTAAAATTTTGCTGTTGAGAGAGAGAAATACATATATATTTTAGCGTCACTTAACAACGAAGTCTTGAAAGAAACCTTACTGTTACATACAGAACTACTTGANTTAGATTATACTATAGTGTTTCCTCCAACCTTGATATCTGTGAAACTTAGTATAGTTTTGTGTTTAGTATAATGCCAAAACTCTTAGCTGTATTAATCTCAGAAATTACATCTTTATTTGTTATAAATGGTTGTATTTTTGGTTTACAGTGGTCTGCGCTGATTCGATTTTCCTTTAATAGAAGTAAAGTGTTCTCATCCTTGCAACCTCGTGTTTATTTGTATATCTTTGTAACTCATACTTTACATTTTATATCTATTAATATTTAATGTCAAAATTCAAATTTTGCTGTTGAGAGAGAGATACATATATATTTTAGCGTCACTTAACAACGAAGTCTTGAAAGAAACCTTACTGTTACATACAGAACTACTTGACNATACATATATATTTTAGCGTCACTTAACAACGAAGTCTTGAAAGAAACCTTACTGTTACATACAGAACTACTTGACAGAATTCCTGAAACAAGCATGGACATATTCAGTTGGTATTTCCACACGTGAGACTGGAAAGTAATAAGTGATGAGTATTCCTTTATTGCGGTTAGAGATACAATAAAAAATATTGTAAAAATATTGTAGACATAAAAATATCTTGTAAAATAAGCCCTATGCTCTAGTTACCTCAGTTTTCAGTTGTTGCAGTGGCGGCTCGTAGGTGTAAAGAGCAGTCAAATTGTTACTGGCGGTACTGGAATTATGACTTGGAAAATGGTTCGTTTGGGGTGTTGGGAGGAAGGTGGTGGGGGAAGGGAATTTTCCTAAACGTATAATATTTAGGATGTAGCTTTGCAAATGTATGAATTTAAAACATAAGAAGTTAATGAGATTTAACTATATCTTTTTTATTAAATATGCAGTCTCCGTTTTGTCATAGCAACAAACTTATTCGAACTTATTCGCTTTATTTTAATGTAATTTTGCTCATATCAACTTTATCACATAGACAATGTTTAAAAATACATTAAAAAGTTATTAAATATCATAAATCGCTTCGTGAGAGGTGACCGCACGCTACCACAGACCACCTGGCCATTCTCTCATGCCCGTCAGAACCTCGCTGTGAAAGAAAAACAAGCCCCTAGAGTAGCCCTTTGTGTGCACCAGTGTAGCGAACAGCTAAAGCCCTTCCGGCCCCCTCTCTTTCTTCCTCGCTCCTGATCAATCATAACACACATCTCGAGGTCACGCAGGCCGGAAAGTGAAGCATTTTCGAGCGGCGAGCCCGGCACTGCACTTGGGGGTGCTGAGAAGAATGCAACTGAGGTATTGACAGGCGTCTTCGCAGGGCAGGTGGCAATTTTTCTCGCGTGGTAACTTAATGTTTCCATCTATTCAGGACTATCTTATTCTACTATTGTATTATTAATATTATATAATTTATACATATTTTATATATGTATGTAATATATAATACGTAGTACACTGAATAGCCAAAATAAAAACTGGCATAGGAGTGCGTATACAAATATTAGAGGTATGGAATCAATCAGGGTAACGCGATGCGGTCGGCAGCTAGAACGGTTACTGCTGCTACAATGGCAGGTTATCAAGATTTAAGTGAATTTGAACGTGATATTATAGTTGGCGCACGAGAGATGGGACATAGCATCTCCGAGGTAGCGATAACATCAGGATGTTCCCGTACGACCATTTCACGACTGTACCGTGAATATCGGTATTCCGGTAAAACATCACATCTTCGACATCGCTGCGGCCGGAAATTTATAGCACTTTCTTGCCCTGTTTGCTGCTGAGACGAGAATCAATAAACGTGACAGACGTACAACCCTTTCTCATATAGGCGCAGATTGGATCTGTGGACTGCCCTGCAGGATTCATGGTGTGAATTGCCTCCTGCATACATTCAGACATTAGTCGAGTCCATGCCACGTCGTCTTGCGGCACTTCTGCGTACTCGGGGGGCCCTACACGATATTAGGCAGGTTTACTAGTTTTTTTGGCTCTTCAGTGCATATCACGTTGTGTATAATACATACTATACTAGCGAACCGGCCTGGCTTCGCCCGGGTACAATTGAGTTTTACAGTGATACACTGATAAATAAATTGGGAAAAGACAATTCGTTTATGTGAAAACAAAATTAAAAAATTGTACTAATTTGACCTAGGTTTTTAACTGATTACGGTAACTAAATGGAAGGAAATATTTTTTACCTGATAGCCAAGAAGTAGGGTATTGTTTTCTGAGTGTATCTGTGCAACTATCACGTAGTTACCACATTTCCGCTTTTCAGCATCGATGTATGAAAATAAAAACGTGATTATCATCAAGTTGTAGCTTTAAAAATAAGTATACTTAGATGCTACTTTTTGTACTTGGCTGAGGGATCTTGATCGATGACCAAAGTTAAGCAACGTTTCCAGCGGCACACATTTGGATGGGTGACCGTTTAGTGGCATAACATCTGAGCGCTTCTGGACTTCAGAGAGAACGTAAAATATACGGTTCCCTTNCTGGACTTCAGAGATAACGTAAAATATACGGTTCCCTTTGTTATCGATTGATAGCAGTCGTTAAACCATTTCAGATGTCCTTGGGCCACCTAATAAACTCTGACACCAGAGGAATAAAATACTTCGGTCACGTTCCCAGCCGTTGCAGAATTACATTTTGTTGTTGTTCCACAGGAACCGTACAATTTTCCGGGATAAAAAGTATTATATGTCCTATTCCAGGATCTAAAGTACCTACATAACAAATTTCATCAAAATCCGTTAAGGCGTTATGGAGCTGAGTTCGGTCACGTTCCCAGCCGTTNATAAAATACTTCGGTCACGTTCCCAGCCGTTGCAGAATTACATTTTGTTGTTCCTCCACAGGAACCGTACAATTTTCCGGGATAAAAAGTATTATATGTCCTATTCCAGGATCTAAAGTACCTACATAACAAATTTCATCAAAATCCGTTAAGGCGTTATGGAGCTGAGTTCGGTCACGTTCCCAGCCGTTGCAGAGTTACGTTTCGTTGTTATTTCACAGGATCCGTATAAAAAGTATCCTACTTCCAATAACAGGACCTAAAGAAGCTACATGCCAAGTTTCATCAAAATTCGTTAATCTGTTATGGAGCTGAGTTCGGTCACGTTTCCAGCTGTTGCAGAATTAGGTTTTGTTGTTGTTCCACAGGACCAGTACAATTTTCCGCTTTAAAAAGTATCCTTTGTCTTATTCCAAGACCTAAAGTACCTACATACCAAATTTCATCAAAATCCGTTCAGCAGTTATGGAGCTGAGTTTAACAAACTTACACACACACACAAACACTGACTTGCACATTTATAATATTCGTAGGATTATTATATTATACTATTATACTACGTACTCCTAAAATACCACACTATCATATTCAATACATATTTTTTAAATTTGGTATCTGATAGTTAACAACCTGGTAGAATATAAGCATTTTCTGGAAAATATTGATAAAGTAACGCATCACTAACCTCACCTAACGAGCCGTAATTGCAAAATTGCCTAAATATTCATTTAAGGATTTTAGAAATTCAACCGCAAAGAGGGCGCAAGGGGGCGTACTATGTTTTCGAGGACTCCTCAATGGCTGGTTATTATGATGAGCTGTTAAATTATCTAAGTGTTATTTGCTTTTAAAACTGCCTAGGTACTGCTTAAGATATTATACCATAATTCAGTACTGCCCGAATNATCTAAGTGTTATTTGCTTTTAAAACTGCCTAGGTACTGCTTAAGATATTATACCATAATTCAGTACTGCCCGAATTAGCTAATAATTACACTGAATATAAAATGTATTTGAATAACATAATTTTTATTCTTAAATGACACAAATAAAATTGCAATACATTTACACATCCGCTCAACGGCATTCAAAATAATTTTTCCCTCGTGTTTTAGCATTTATTGAAATTTTTTTTTTCAAATATGTGAAAAACTTTGATACACAATTACCACAAATACATATTTACAAAATAAGCAAAAACCATAGGTATTATATCTATTAGCGTGTGAAATTTACATATATACACTGATCAAAACCACTAAGATTTAGTACACATAACAATCAACGAGTTGTGTACGTAGTTATATATTGTTTTTCACCAGGTCAGTCAAACTTTTATCTAACAGCTGTACAAACATGAACTTTTGTCACTTACAGACACCAGATGTCGGTGTAATAATAGTGCTTGATTGATCCCCTACTTTAATATTCGACATAACACAATACATTTCACTATTTCGTACAGATAATAGCTATGATGATTGATTTCATGGACCACTCGTCTTTGGAAAAGATGTCGGGATAAGACCAAACAGCAATTATAGCTTAAAAGTTACCTGGTTGAATGCTACAACCGACCAAAACCATGTCCCTCTAATTTTTTGATCAGTTCACTTTTAACGAAATTGCATGACATTGATGATTGCCGGGAGGCATTATTTTATAATGATTAAAACACTGATGTCTCCTTTTTTACTATCTTAGTTAAATATTCACCAACAACTAACGTTAGCGACAGCCTCAGTCTTGAATCAACTGACTCACTTAATGAGACTCAAATTTTAAATAATCTGTCTGGAACCGGCACAGTTATAGGTAAGAATAAATTTTGATTCTCACAATGTGTAAAATAGTTCTAAATGCAACGTTATTAAAATACATGAGCGTATATTTCCGAATGGTATTTTACAAACCCACTGAACTGCTCTCATATACGTGACAACTCACCCCGTGTATCAACCACAAAAGAAGTTCATCGGAACAAAAACCAACATAATAATCAACATGGAGAAGAAAGTTTGGGCAATACTTTCATGCCATTTAGCAAAGATTTTAACAGCAAAGATATGCTTTAAACACAAACGAGTATTACNGTTTGGGCAATACTTTCATGCCATTTAGCAAAGATTTTAACAGCAAAGATATGCTTTAAACACAAACGAGTATTACGTAAATGACACTACATTCATTCCATTAAAGAATCAACCACCTTACATTCCTCCATGGAAAGACGAGTAAAGGACTCACAACTTCTTGACGAAATTACATGANTAAAGAATCAACCACCTTACATTCCTCCATGGAAAGACGAGTAAAGGACTCACAACTTCTTGACGAAATTACATGAGGAGTCCGTCATTCCTGAGTTAAGTAACTTCCTTAAAAATAAAATGTAATTTACCTCCACAGCTATTCAGAATGAGTTGACTAAAACTGCAGCATATTTTGTGTTAAGGGAAATAGTGAGTGACATTCAAACTTCTGGATACTATTCTATTATTATTCATGAAACAGCTGACATAAGCGGGCACGAACAAGTACCAATCAGTATTCGGACAGTTTTACGCAATATGTCAGTAAAAGAACATTTCCTTGAACTGTACGGAACAGCTTACTTAACAGGTGAGACTATTTTCGAGCTTTAAAGGACGCACTTTGCCGTTTGAATTTGTATCTTTGGAAATCTTAGAGGACATTGTTACGATGGTGAAAGTAATATGTCGGGCATAAATAAGGGAGCTTAAAAAAGACTGCTGGATTTGCAACGTCTTGCGACATACGTCCACTGTAGCAATCACTTGTTGAAGTTAGCTCTACAGGGCAATGTTAGAGCAGTGGGTTAATGATGTGGGCGTATTCGTACGTCCGATTTGAAGAGCTTGTTAAAGAAAAAGAGTTTGTTACCATTTCTACCCCGTGAATATTGTGTCCTACTAGATCGTGTGTGCGTACTGTGATGCACTTGACACAATGTTGCAGGCCTACCCTCATATATTGGAATTGCTAGGAGAAATTGTTTATTCGAAAGACTCTGGAAACGAAGCTGCAAGTAATTCTCGAGGACTTTCTGATCAGCTTAGTAAAGCTGAAATATTTTAAGGAATCGCCATTTGCTGCAGGGTTTTCGGACCTTCTGAATAACTGAGTGTTACACTACAGAGTCCATCTATGACATGCAGTTTGGCTGCTAGATCTGTTGAAGCTAAAAAATCACATTTTCTGTAATGCAGGACTGATGAAATTTTCGATGAAATATGGACTGAAATGGAAGATAAAATCAACATCTATGAACTGGAACCACAATTTTTCCGAGAAAACGATATATTCCATAAAAATTGGAGTACTCAGCAGCATCTTCAGAGAACTTCAATTTCACCACACCTAAACACAGGNACGATATATTCCATAAAAATTGGAGTACTCAGCAGCATCTTCAGAGAACTTCAATTTCACCACACCTAAACACAGGGTTAAAGCGATCTACTTCGAGACCCTCAACACACTTGTCGGAGAACTCGATGAATGCTTCAAGCAGCTTGGATTTGAGAGAGTTCGAATGTTGGAGGATGTTTGATCCTGAGGAATGGAGTTCTGCTACAGAAGATGTCATTAGTATGTATGAAATAAATGTCCCGCGAATTAAGTCCCAAGTATCTGTTATGGCTCAACTTACACCTACAAAATGTTCCTTGAATGAAATTGTGGAAGGTCAAAGGACAATTAAAAAGAAACCGGAGAACTCTTCCCCGAAGTGCTTAATATATTGCTCCCACTGCTTGAGACTCCCGCAACTTCAGCAACTGCAGAACGCTCATGCTCCATCTTTAAGCGGCTTGTTATGGTGTGATCAGACCTTAGCTGAACGNGTTTAATATATTGCTCCCACTGCTTGAGACTCCCGCAACTTCAGCAACTGCAGAACGCTCATGCTCCATCTTTAAGCGGCTTGTTATGGTGTGATCAGACCTTAGCTGAACGGCTTGCCTGATCACACCTTCAAACATTAAACATGGAAACGAGTGGGATTGCAACGCCACCATTTGGCCGTCGNGACGGCTTGCCTGATCACACCTTCAAACATTAAACATGGAAACGAGTGGGATTGCAACGCCACCATTTGGCCGTCGATCCTTGCGAAACAAGACAGTTGCCGAAATCCCCTCCACCGGTCACTGAGCGGGGCCGCAGAACCGCGCGCTTGATATAGGCCGGCGTCTGTCTGGCGTCNCGAAATCCCCTCCACCGGTCACTGAGCGGGGCCGCAGAACCGCGCGCTTGATATAGGCCGGCGTCTGTCTGGCGTCTGTCGTCTTTCATCTTTATAGTCCTTTGGCGACCCGACCAGCGAAGCTGACCAGGAAGATGGGTGTGTCCGGCCGGCGTTAACCGTCTCGTAGAATTAGCCTCCGGCAACATTAACAGACTTTCCAGTTAGGTTTGAAATAAAATGGCGTGAGTTAAATATAATGATTAATAATATTAAATTCAATGTAAAGCTCCCCTGATCAATAGTAACGTAAATAGTTATTGTAAAAGCCTAATGTTAATAAAACTCATCTTATACTGTTGTGCTCTACCGAAGTCATTGAGTGATTATTTGAGTTACGCCCCCAGCAACTTTCAAGTACGAATTGGCTGAAAAGCTAGTTCGCAACAGGCTGACATCTTACTTGAGATATATTATGGCACAGGAAAGGCTAAACCATTTCGCGATTTTGCAACTGCTATCTAGACATGATGGACAAAATAGACGTTTAAGATCTTTGTCAAGAATTTTGATTTGCAAACCCATACCGTGTTTCCGTGTATGGGAAAATACTTGAGTAGTATTTTGCAGTGCTTTTGTCTTTTTTATTCTACATGTTTATTTTTATTTCATCAACTTTCATTTTGCAATGTGTATTAAGTGTATTTCATTTTAAGTAGCTGCTGAGAGTGATATTTCCCTGTGATGTGTTTTGGACTATTTATGTTTGTTTGTGTTTTGTTAAGTCAGAGGCATGCAGAATATCGGCTATTCTAACCTATCATATATTTATATATATTATAAATGATCGTTGAATGAAAAGTAAATTTAGGTTTAAAATGTGGTTGACAAACCTGGAAAAGCAAAGTATTTGACTTCAAACTTCAGGCCTGCCATTAAGAGTTACAAAATCTTTTAATATTTTATTTACATGCTTTTGTAATGAAAATAGTGTATGTCTGGTGATTATTTTGTTATAAAGTATTAGTTAAAAGATATCTAATCGAGATATACTTCATTACAGTTTAAGAAAATTTGTTTGTTTTNTTTGTTATAAAGTATTAGTTAAAAGATATCTAATCGAGATATACTTCATTACAGTTTAAGAAAATTTGTTTGTTTTTATGAATCAATGTCGTGATACATGTTTTTGTCGGGTTTCATTATAAAACTCAGTATGTTACCACGTTACTCTCATTAATTTCTTTGCACTTGTTAATTAACAATATTAATATATATAGCGAGAAATAAAGGCTGAAGTAGCTGTAATGAAAAAAGGGACAATCAAAAATCAATGGGGCGCCAAATTCGTTTTGCCCCCACCGATATAAATATGTTATTACGCCACTTTGACACTACGTAAACCGATACTGCTAAATTTATTCAACATACTTTCGTGGTTAACGGTGTTGAGGGCTTCCGAATAGNCTTTCGTGGTTAACGGTGTTGAGGGCTTCCGAATAGTCTAAGTGTTTCGAATAGTCTAATATATATTATATTTGTGACTTATCCATAATATATGTGATGCTTATATTATGATGCGACCAGAAAATCCAACTGTTTGTTATTTCGTAGTACATAAAGTTCAGATTTTGGTATTCTACAAGCTGAATATTGTTTATCTTACCAATGATTTTCGATATGACACGTAAATGTTGATTTCTGCAAGTTGCTTGTTTTCTGTTGCTTATTTGTGTTTTTTTTTTTCTCATTTGCAGGGAACATCGAACAGTTAATTGNTTTTTTTTTTTTTTTTTAATTTACAGGGAACATCGAACAGTTTATTGCGTGTTTATTACTGTCGGTTTCTACAGAGTGTACAGAGTATTGACAAATTTTTATCAGGTACGTCTGCTGCCTTCGATGTGTGCTTACTGAATTATTTTTATAATTACATGTTTTAGATAAGTAGTGTAGAATTAAATAAAAATAGGAAACTCCAACAATAAGATAATTTTGTAATAAACAATATGAACATTTTATAAAAAAATAATTAAAATTTTCTGTTCTGTCTTATTAGAATAATATGTAAAATAAGGTAAAAGGTGTTATANTATATATGCATATATATATATATATATATATAGAGAGAGAGAGAGAGAGAAAGAGATAGAGAGAGGAGAGAGTTGTAAAATATCTGTGAAATAATTGAGCACGAGGCTATTTAATACTATCACTGAACACACATCGCCAGATGGCAGCATGCTTACAGTTTGTTCAATATTTCGACCAATATTAGCCACACAGGTTGTGCAGTGCTGCTATATTGCAACATCACGTCGTCTGCAAGCTGCATCTTCCATGTGTCTGAAGATAATACAGGCCCTGAAGGCCTTCTGCGATAGGGCTGTAAAGATTCATTTTCTTGTTATTTGGTTCCTTTCTTTTGCGAGATTCATTCTTTTGTGGGTTGCTAAGGTAGGGTTAACTAAAAACGATTTGAAATTTTTAAATGGCTGAACTGTATAATTTACTTATGTGATATTTTATACATAATTATCATCGCTCTAGATGATGACGACAACCAAATTCTGACTACTGGTAAAAATTTAGTATTGTGATACAAAGAAGACGAGTGCTTGGACAAAGTGTAAGTTATGAAACATTTATTTTTTTTAAAAGGGATTTCTATGATGAACTTTCTCAAAAAAATACTCAAGGGTCCGTTGACGTTAGGCTAAGCGATTGAAAAATTCATTCAATTTTCACAGTCTAAGAACCGTCGGTGTTTCTCTCTTTTGATACAAGAACCAGAAACCTCTAGAGGGAACACTTACCGAGTAAAACACAAAAAAATAATAATAAAATACCCTACCACAGCACCTCAAGTTTCACTACAGTACATTGCGATGTATATGTACGAATTTAGCCGTCGAGGCACAGATAGAAAAAGTTGATTGTCATATACGAGAAGTCAGCTTCATCGTAGTGTCTACATGCGGCGCACACCCAAGCAATTTAATGTGATCGTAGGTGCTGTGAAATTAATACACCATTGGCAATTTAACAATTCGGGTAGCATATGTTAAGACGTTTATGAATCGCAACAGCGAAATCAGGCGGTATCACGTTTTGCTGGAATCACATCGCCTTACGTGCAACCAGAGGCACGTCCTTCAAGTTCAGTGGAAACAATTCCTGCAGAAAATGAAGATACATAATGCCAATGAGACGAGCAAAGATGAAACGAAGATAAAATACGTGGTTACCGACAACTGAAGCCAATATATTGAAATGTCCTACTAGATTGCCTCTATTGTGGGTAGTAGGCCTATGTAGGAATTCGACAGCTCATGCATGACTAAAGGCTGTTGAAAAACACGTCCNCCTCTATTGTGGGTAGTAGGCCTATGTAGGAATTCGACAGCTCATGCATGACTAAAGGCTGTTGAAAAACACGTCCTTCATGAAAATTGCTTCACTTGCAGAAAGGATTCAAGCTAGAAAGTTGTCATCTTCAACACACAACTGCAATATACAAATGCAAAATTCCTGATACATTACAAAGCCCCGTGTAACTAATGTTTACGCATGCTGTTAAGTTGTACGTGTAGAAAACTGTTCATGCAGGATGTTGGACACTGCCGTGTGTCCATCATCTATTTCGCGTGCAATTCCCGCGTGTTAGGACCCGGGTTCACCTCCACACACTTCAGCATTGCCTTTTGTAACCCCGTTGTGCTCACTCGTCATCTAATCCCAGTATCGAGTTTTGGTCATGAGGTTGCCACGTTCCCGCAGTCTCCATTCCAGTCGTTGGTACATCATATCTGTTGAACGTCGTCTGTTCAGGGTCCGTGCCCAGTACAATCTGTCTGCTTCACTAGCATTTCTATGTGTATTCCCATACACCAGAATCATTCCCGTCAGCTGCAAAAAACTGTAAATCGCAATGGCGATACACGCTGTCACCGGTAAGCACAGTACGACTGCAGCGGGCGGTAATGTCCGACACGCAGCAGCGCGCACAATGTGGTTAATGCGACAACCGAAACGTATTGCCTACCTGTCTCTAAACATTTCAATTGATTATTTTGTGTGAAGTTGTTCTCGTTAACAAACTGAATTCCCATGCAAATGTTAGGAGTAGCGGTGGTGTAGTGGTCAGACTACACGCCTCTCACCTAGAAGATCCGGGTTAGATTCCCAGCGGGGTTGCTCCCGAATTTTTGCATGTGAAAATCGTGCCAAACGATGTCGTTGGTAGGAGTGTTTTATCGGGGATCTTCCGTTCTACCAACCCTTGCATTACTGCGCTGCTCCATACTCACATCACTTCACCCTCATTGACTCTTAAGACCTCGATTTTAAGAGCCGTCCCTATCTCCCCACTCCACTCCATTTAAATTTTTCCTTAGCAGCTCTTTACTCAATCATAGTGCCTATTTATATCATCGAAGTTCAATCGGTATACACGTGAAAGATTTGGGGTACTGTTCAGTGTACAGTGAAGGTTTATGCAGACGTACGAAGACTAAAGNACGTGAAAGATTTGGGGTACTGTTCAGTGTACAGTGAAGGTTTATGCAGACGTACGAAGACTAAAGTAGTGGAGTGGTTCACCCAGTGGAACCTGAATGTCGTTTTGGCAGGAGATAGCCCATTGTCATCACGAGTGTCGTTGCCTACTGAAATCCGACTCATGGGTATCATCATTGTGACAGATATGGCAAACTCATTTCCAGAAGGGACAGTTTGAGTGTGCTGGAGAAGATATACGAGGGTAAAGCGGTTCGCTAAGCAGGTCTTATGTGGCTTTACAGTAGGTCAAAGATCGCAGAAAGTTTTTACACTTTCCGTCGGGAGGTCTGTGATAGGTTGCTGAACTCGTGACAGGTGTATCATCGGCGCTAATAATGTGGTTATTTACATTAAGTGATAGCTTTAGTTTGCACAAGATTTCTCCATCGCAAAAGGTGTTATACACGTTCTCTCCGAGTCTCCGAGTTAACTGCCGTACCAGCAATTGGGTGGTAAATAATATGTCCTATGTTTATAATTCAAAGTTGTGGTCATATTACAAAATTACTAAAACAAAAATGTCGTAAACAAAATGTTTCCTGATCACAAGAAGTAAAGAAGGCTTCTCCGTTATAAGTTCTCATGTTTTGTCGTGATCTCGGAGACGACGGACGCCAACGGGTTTCGACTAAAAAGTGCTGTCAGAATGGTGGGTGCTCTCCCCGCCCTAGGGTGGTGGACTTATCCGTACGTATGATCATATGTATTATTGTTATTAAATCTGACTCAGTGAATATTTCAGAAATAACTCAGTAGGAAAAAATAATACCCTGTAACTTTATATTTTAAGGAAGGCTCTAATACGATTTTTACAGTNTGAAATAACTCAGTAGGAAAAAATAATACCCTGTAACTTTATATTTTAAGGAAGGCTCTAATACGATTTTTACAGTAATTTTAAAAATACACAAACAAAAGAAGTAGTATTTTTACAATGTGTAGGCACATTGAAAGTGTAATATTGTAATTGGTAAAGATTGGAAATATTTAATTTTTGAATTATTCTATTAGGATGGGAACAGTGAAACATGACNAATATTGTAATTGGTAAAGATTGGAAATATTTAATTTTTGAATTATTCTATTAGGATGGGAACAGTGAAACATGACAGACGCAAGGGTTGAAGTACATGATAACGATAACTTTTACATAAGGGGGAAGGCTTCCTGATTGGCTGGAACAAGATTGTAATTAGGGCTTTATTTGCCTATTATAGATTACATCATTTGTNGGGGAAGGCTTCCTGATTGGCTGGAACAAGATTGTAATTAGGGCTTTATTTGCCTATTATAGATTACATCATTTGTTTAAGAAATGTGGTCTGTTGAGCGCCTGGCCTTAAATACATTATTAAAAATAAGATATACTAGTTATGGTGTTTTGCACACTTTCGCAACACTGGTCGTGCGACAGGCGGTAAGCACTTCGTGGGCGTCGCTGCACACCATCCAGGGACGTGTCACGGCAGCTGGGGATACACCTGTGTCCATCAGTATCATATACAGGCGGCTAGCAGAGCGAAGTTTGTCGCCACGGTATCGCTTACGTAGTCTATTATTACAACCTGAGCACTGCAGAGCATGCGTGACCTTCTGCCGAGAACGGCCAGTATGATAGTTCGTTGACAGGTGACGAGTGGTGTTCTATGGCGAATCACGGTTCTTTCTGGATACACATGGCCGCTGAATTCGAGTGTGGAGACGTCCTGGCTAGCGTCGTTATCAACGCTTCATTGTAGTGTGGTACACTGACCCAACGAGATGTCATGGTTTGGGGTGCTATTTCCTACGATTCCCGCACTGCCCTCACGGTGACTTAAAGAACCTTGTTAGCACGGCAGTACGCCCAATAAATTCTGCGGCCATGTACGCTACTCCTCCTGGTGTAGCATTAGAACCCCATTTCCCAGTGGGATAATACCTGGCCTCACACAGCACGGGTATCTCTGGCCTACTCTCGTGATGCCAAAATGCTTCCTTGGCCAGCAAGTTCCCCAGACCTCTCACCCATCGAGATGTTCGGGACAAAATTGGACAGAAATTTCGGCCAGCTGCAACTGCCATGCATTTGGATGGTCAGTTGCGCCAGCTGTAGCATGATCTTCCTCAGGAGAACATCCAGCATGTGTATGCCTGAATTTCCGACCGTATCGCCACCTGTCTCCCTGATGTGTGGTCCAACACCATAATAAGTGCATCCTGCAAGTGTTGGTCGTACACAATACATGCTTGGTAAGTTAAAATATTTTGATATTTTCTGTAAACACACTATCTCTTCCTGTGCCTATGCCCACTTGCCTTCCCGGCGATGACACCTTCAGGGTAATAAATAATTTTGAAAATGAATGTATATATCGTAGAAAATGTACTTAACTCGATGCATTTAAACTAGGTCAGAAGAAATACCAAACTACTTAAAGTAAGCACTTGTCTAAAAGTGTGGTAACCTTAGACCAAGTCACATGGTTTTGATAGTTACAGCGCGAAAAAGACGATCAATTTTGAGACATGAAAAATCGGGAGTTGTGGCTGTTTCGGGAACACAACCATGGGTTTTACGTAAATACGTTTGCGTTAGTGAGTATTTTTTTCTTTATGTTATTGGAATTAAATTAATGTAACGAAATTGATACTTGGTTTTTATGTCTTTAATCGACATGTGATCATTCGTTTGCACCAGAGACAGCGCGCTAGCGCATCAGAGCCGCGAGTTATACCACCTGGAAATTTTCGCTCACACCCAAAATTGCCGCCATTCGCTGCGGGCTCCCACCTATGCCTCGCGCATGCGCGGAGCCAACTTAGGGTCATGCTCCCTTCGTAGTCACATACTATATCAAACTACGCCTTATTTACTGCAATTGTATTATTAGTCACGACGTTAGTGTGTCGGAATTGTTCACCCTGCAAACGTTACATCGCCGTTTCCATCCTGTTGCCCCATGTGTCTCTTTGATTTGCAGGACGTTTTACACGTCGAAATTGGTTACTTCTCTTCTGGCATGGACGCCATGCCTTATATTCGCTCTACGGTGTGAAGTGAGGCAGCCTGTGTGAATGGCTAGGGGCAGGGGGATATGACACCAGACAGAGGCAGTCGGTCGCACACACACTAGGGAAAAGTGACACCCATTCTTCGTCGCCTCGGTGCGTGACTGTTTGTGGACGCCCGCAGCCATNGCACACACACTAGGGAAAAGTGACACCCATTCTTCGTCGCCTCGGTGCGTGACTGTTTGTGGACGCCCGCAGCCATGGAAACGATCGGCACGCCCGCACGCCTGGAAAGGTCAGCCGAGGCCAGTTGGCGTGCCGCGTGCGATCGTCACCTGTTTTTATTTGCTATTTCCTTTCCACGCTGCTTATTTTCTCGTGGTATAAAAAGATAATCGTCTCTGAAGAGAGAGGTGAACTCATGCAGAGGTGCCAGGGTTCAATACTTCGTCGACGATGAATCTGTTTTGAATAAAACTAGGCGTACTACGAAAATAACCTGCTATAGCCTGTTCACGGTAAAGTGAGCACTTTTAAAGCCCTAGTTACTTATTTCCTATCAGCCATTATTTATCCTTCCACCCCTTTTGAAATAAATATCGCCATGTTACTAATAAACACAGTGTATATATTTCACCGGAATCGAAAGTTAACGTGTAAATTTATATTATATAATTATTGACCATTATTCCAAATGAGAGGGCTTCAAAAGTGCTCACTTCACCGTGAATAGCTTATAGAATCGAATTGTTTGTTATAGCATTTATGAAGCGTATAGAGTTTCCTAAAGAAATTATACAAATTGTACAATTGTGTGGATCTGCGTTACTAATCATTCTAAAACATGAAACATGATAATGGGAAGGGCTACGAAGATCATAAAAATGGTGAGGTAAAAATCCAAAAAAAAAGTGTGTAAAACAAAATCACTAAAACTACCGAAAGATATGAAAAATCTCAAACACGTCCACAAAATGTTCCAGAAAAAGGAATTCATGCAGATCTATGTCCCTCGTGTTTTCCAGATCGCGAGAGATATAGGCTATTCACGATGTAGTGAGCACTTTTGAAAGCCCTCGTATTTGGAATAATAGTAAGTAAATATATTTTAATTTAGCTTTGGATGTTAACTTCCATAAGCGGTGGAATATACACACTGCGTTTCTTACTTACATGGCAATATTTATTTTAAAATGCGGTTAAAGGATAAAAAATGTCTGAAAGGAAAAGGTAACTACGGACTCAAAATTGCTCACTTAAACATGAATAGCCTACGAGTGCGGAGGGCAGCCTGGATTTATCTGCTTCATACGTAGGTAGCTGGTAAAGAGTTATGAATCAGGTAAATCGGTGCCTCTTCACGCTTTCGCTGTCGCTCGATCTCTGCGAAGCAGAGCGAAGCAGATATGCGTGAATTCACATTTCTGGAGTTAGCTAAAAATCGGTACAAAGATTTAACAATTGCAAAACCTGAATAAACTAAACACAAAACCTAATACCATCACCAACATCGGCAAAAAAAAAAAAAACACCTGAAATATATGCCTCGTGACAGAATCCAGCATTAATATCTATGATGTTAAGCAGAAAAAAATGTCATGATGAAACGAAATAATTGTTGCGTTGATATAGAAGAAATGAAAGAAATATTCGTGAAACACGTAGGTTAAAACAACTCACTAAAACTTCTTTCTAAGTATGTCTCTTGCCAAAAATACTTGTTAAAATTANGAATAGCTTATAGAATCGAATTGTTTGTTATAGCATTTATGAAGCGTATAGAGTTTCCTAAAGAAATTATACAAATATTGCAAAACCTGAATAAACTAAACACAAAACCTAATACCATCACCAACATCGGCAAAAAAAAAAAAAACACCTGAAATATATGCCTCGTGACAGAATCCAGCATTAATATCTATGATGTTAAGCAGAAAAAAATGTCATGATGAAACGAAATAATTGTTGTGTTGATATAGAAGAAATGAAAGAAATATTCGTAAAACACGTAGGTTAAAACAACTCACTAAAACTTCTTTCTAAGTATGTCTCTTGCCAAAAATACTTGTTAAAATTANAAAACACGTAGGTTAAAACAACTCACTAAAACTTCTTTCTAAGTATGTCTCTTGCCAAAAATACTTGTTAAAATTACACTACTCCTATTCTATTGATTACTGCCGGTATACGTCGTAAAAGATTGTTGCGACAGAAAATAATCTCTGTCCTTGGCCAGTTCAATTACCGGAACAACATCACGTGCTAACAAATCGAAAATACAAGGCCAAACATCGGCTGTAGCTCAAAATTCGCATAGTTCCACAGATCACTCGAATCTGATCATTCTTATTTTCCGACAAACTCGAACTTCTGTTAATGCTCACGTGGTCACATATTCTATGCATAGCACGTATGTGCCCATTACGAATACACTTAACTGCATATCACACAAAAAATAGAGTACCAAGATCGTACAGGCAAATACAATTTCTTCGCACCCACCTGGTCACATACGCACTGGCCTTTTGAGGTGAATGTATTTAATAGTCGAGAAGCATTCAGGCCGTTCCGCTCATGTATCGAGGCGTGCGGAGTGAATGAGTGAGTGAAGAGATCTAGGCGGCTCTTAACAGTGAGGTCTTGAGAGTCAATGAGGGTGATTGAGGTGAGTATGGAGCAGCGCTGGAATGCAAGGGTGGTGGAAAGGGGAGATCCCCGAGAAACCCCGCCGACCAGTGCCAATATCCAGCACGATTTCCACATGCAAAAATGCGGGAGTGACTCGGCCCGGGATTAAACCCGGTTCGCCTTGGTGGGAGGCGAGCAGGCTAACCACTCAACCACACAGTGGCCCCACTCCCAGTGGGGATTTGCTATGCATGCCGTGCCATCCCAAGCTGAACCAGTATAAACTAATGGGTTTCCTTCTTTATCTTTATCACAGACTGATGGCGCTATGGGAAAACGTAAGCGATTTACAGACCTATCTTGAGTTGGGCCAGGAAACTAGCTTGAAACAAGCTGAGAAATATTATTTTTACATCGTTCCTTCTGTGATACTATTTATTTTCTAATAAGCACATGCGTGTAGATAGTCATAACCGTGGCTACTAATCATGCACGTAAAAACAAGCTGCATATTCGCCACATATCGAAGGTTAGTTTAGACGTCAAAACCACTCATTATAGAACATTATAGAATAAAACGTAATAAGATAGTTTAAATTATGATAACTCAGTATTCAGCCACTATTGTAGGTTTTACAATGGGACATATTTGTTTATTATTGTACAATATGTCGAGGAATGAAAAGTATAATATATTNCTATTGTAGGTTTTACAATGGGACATATTTGTTTATTATTGTACAATATGTCGAGGAATGAAAAGTATAATATATTCCCGTTTTCTTCACACTTTTTGAATTAAATCTGTGATGGGTGGTCACATTTCCCCGTACAAAAGTTTTGACCATAAAGACTGATCGCCAAATAACCATACCTGGTGATGAACTGGTGCCCTCATCAGAGCAACAAGGGTCGCGTCTAACTGAAGAATGGGTCACCCAAGAACTGATACATTCGGACGCTGTGTGCCATGGCGATCGCCCTCTCTCCTTCCCCTCCTATGCCTGCTCCAGCAGACGATTTTTCGGCCACCGGGCACAGCGGCAGTTTGAACTGACCAATAAGAAGAGGTCTAAAGAAGACGTGCTTCTATAATACAGGAATTTTGTATAAACATACATTTTCCGGGCTCATGGAAGACAGAGAGACCCTGGTTTTGGGGACAGGCATTAAGGAGGATTTTTCCTTCGTTTGATATAGCTGTGGGGGAGGTGTGATGTAATGAAGGAAAGTTGTGTGTTTATATTAATTTTTTTTAATGGAGTTTTGAGATTATTGTTCAAATTAATGTTAAAGATTTTTTCAGAATTCATACAAGTTACGTGTGATAACCCTGTTTGTTATAGATAACAGTTTTTTTAGAATCACTGAATTATACAAACTTTTGAAAAAAGTTTGTATTTCTTTGGGATTCTCCTTCATACTCCACACGTGCTTAGAGTTTATTCATCGCCTCCTGATAGTTTTTTTTCTGCTTAGAGTAAAAATAAAAAGGTTAAGTATTGTGAAAAAAAAAATATTGAAGGGAAGGAAGGATGTAATTGGCCTGTCTCATGCTTCGGAGTTTATCCGTTGCATGTAGATAGAGAGCTGTGCCACTCTGCTTCCTGTCAATGTGGGCAAAGTCTAATTGGACTTATTTTTTTGTGTGGTTTGCAAAGGACGTATAAGGGGAAGTGATAAATCTTTGAATTTTGCATGTGCAATCGCTAATACCAAAGATGCTTTCAGCTGGTGTGAGCGCAGTGAAAACAACCCGGATACAGTATCTTACCAAGGAATTGCTTCAGTCTGTTTTGAAGGATGCGGGCATCGCGTACAATGCAGATGATTCAATTGATGTTTTGTGGCAGTCACTGCGAGGATTTGTCCGAAAGGAAGGCGTCGCTGGAGTTTCTGAGAGTGAGCTCGCTCATTTTTATAAATCTCTTAAATATGTTACCCGTAGTTTAGAAGAAATGCTAACATCTATAGCTGTAGTAAATATAGATAACATTGTTTCTTTCTTAGAAAGATTTTCCCGGGTGTTGGCCCTAAATGAATGTGCTATTAGTATAATATATGCTCTGTCTTTATCCAGAGTCCCTGAGATTTTGCAACATCTTGTGAGTCGGACTATGACAGAAAAATGGGCTTTTTCACAGTTTAGCCAGTTAATGTTAAGTAAAGTAGGAACTCTTTTAGCTATTGCTAGACATCAGATGAAAATTTTAGAAAGAGTACAAAAACCGGGTGTTTCCATGAAAACTTACGTATCGGAAACAATTATGTTTGTAGAGGTGCTAGGGTTGCCCTGCGACTAGTCACATGCAGTTGAAGTTATATTTTACAGTTTGCTTCCAGAACCCAATAGTATTTTTACTTTTGCACGCAAACCCACTATAATTCAGGAATTGTTAAGCTTGGTTACCTAGGTAAAATTGACAGTGGGAGAATTGAACAGAAATGTAGAAGCAAAGGTAAATCGGCAATGTAGCATTTGTTTTCGTAAAAATCGTACAACCGAAAAATGATTTTATAAAAAAGTTGAAGGAGAGTAAAAGTCGGTCAAATCAAAAGTCAGTGTAGTATTTGTTTTCGCGCAAATCACATTACAGAAAACTGTTTCCAAATCAATATGGGTAAAAATGAGAAAGTCCACGTAGTTCGGGAAGAACCTGATAAAGGACAAGAAAATCAAAAGAATAATGTAGGAAATTACGAGGAAGGCACTTCAGTAAAATAAAAAAGAGTTATTACGTGTTTCAGATTTAAAAATATAGGACATAAATAATTTCAGTGCCCTTTACGGAAAAAACCTGTTGGAATAGGTTGTATAAATAATGTATTTCGGCAAAGGGAATGTTTACTTTTTGTTTCTATAATAATAGGTATCCTTGAAGTATCAGCTTTGATTGTTTCAGGTGCTTCCGTGTCACTTATGAGCCATTAGTTTTGTAATACATTGATGCGATAAAATGGCGTTGGAACGGTTGTATTAAAAAAGGGGTGAAATGTAGTTTTTTCACTGGCGGACGGAGGTTTGATTCGTTCGAATGCCGTAGTCATCGTAAAAATAAAGATTGAATATTTTTCGTGGAAATTACAATTCCATTTATTAGAAAAATTGTCTCATGGTGTTATTTTAGGGCTGGAGTTTGTGGGAAAAACCAAGGCGTTTATTTATGTAGCAAAAAAGTGCTTAACTTTTAGTTTTGCTTCTGTTGCTCTTGTGAAAATGGTAAGCTACCCGATGTATGTGTGAAAGATTTAGTTACTTGAACATAATAACGTAGTTGAAAAGGAAATAATGAAAATAAAAGCTGAATTTAGTGGTGTTATAACAGGTAAGCTAGTTCATTGTTCACAGGTTCTGGTTCGTTTAAATTTGAAAGATGTTGAACTAGTGGTTTCTGTTCTCTATCAGGCTGCTGCACCAAAATTGATAATTTTTAAAAAGATATTATCAGATTTTCTGGAAAAGGGAATAATTCAGGCGTCAAAAAGTGCGTATGCTAGTCCATCTTTTTTATTTTTAAACATGAAAAATGCCGGGTCAGTACTGTATTAGTNTAAAAATGAGGAAGTCCACGTAGTTCGGGAAGAACCTGATAAAGGACAAGAAAATCAAAAGAATAATGTAGGAAATTACGAGGAAGGCACTTCAGTAAAATAACAAATAGTTATTACTTCAGATAAAAAAATACAGGACATAAATAATTTCAGTGCCCTTTACGGAAAAAACCTGTTGGAATAGGTTGTATAAATAATGTATTTCGGCAAAGGGAATGTTTACTTTTTGTTTCTATAATAATAGGTATCCTTGAAGTATCAGATTTGATTGTTTCAGGTGCTTCCGTGTCACTTATGAGCCATGAGTTTTGAAATCCATTGATGCGAGAAAATGGCGTTGGAACTGTTGTATTAAAAAAGGGGTGAAATGTAGTTTTTTCACTGGCGGACGGAGGCTTGATTCGTTCGAATGCCGTAGTCATCGTAAAAATAAAGATTGAATATTTTTCGTGGAAATTACAATTCCATTTATTAGAAAAATTGTCTCATGGTGTTATTTTAGGGCTGGAGTTTGTGGGAAAAACCAAGGCGTTTATTTATGTAGCAAAAAAGTGCTTAACTTTTAGTTTTGCTTCTGTTGCTCTTGTGAAAATGGTAAGCTACCCGATGTATGTGTGAAAGATTTAGTTACTTGAACATAATAACGTAGTTGAAAAGGAAATAATGAAAATAAAAGCTGAATTTAGTGGTGTTATAACAGGTAAGCTAGTTCATTGTTCANCGTAGTTGAAAAGGAAATAATGAAAATAAAAGCTGAATTTAGTGGTGTTATAACAGGTAAGCTAGTTCATTGTTCATAGGTTCTGGTTCGTTTAAATTTGAAAGATGTTGAACTAGTGGTTTCTGTTCTCTATCAAGCTGCTGCACCAAAATTGATAATTTTTAAACAGATACTATCAGATTTTCTGGAAAAGGGAATAATTCAGTCGTCAAAAAGTGCGTATGCTAGTCCATCTTTTTTATTTTTAAACATGAAAAATGCCGGGTCAGTACTGTATTAGTTCTGATTACTACAAAATCAACAAAAAATTGTACATTAATGCTTACCCTATGCCAGTAATTGAGACAGTATTTCAACATTTAAGTGAGGCAAAATACTTCCCCATTTTGGACTTAAATTCAGTCTTTTTACAGTGTGAATTGCACGCTCTTTCTAGGGAATCCCTTGCCTTTTGTACACCTTGGGGATTATTCAGTGGACACGTCTCCCGATGGGCGTTAATGTAGGGCCTCAAGTAATGTCACGTGTGTGAAATCGTGTGTTAGGTAAATATTTTTATGTTTTCGTTTTCAGGTATATTTACGACGTGTGCATATATGATTCCATTTGATAAGAGCATTTAAAGCACATGCGTGTGGTTTTGGAGGATTTACGTGACGCTGGGTTGACTGTGAATCCAGATAAAATAAGTTGGGCAGAGCAACATGTTCGTTACTTAAGTTTTATAATTTCAGAAGGCAGTTTGCGTACGAAGGCAGAAAAACTTAAGGCAATTATAAATTCTCCACTGCCAAGAAATGTGCGTAGGGTAAAACGTTTCCTAACGGATGGTTGCTTTTTATAATAAATTTATTCCATTTTTTTACACCTAGCAGACCCTTTAAATAAGTTAAAACGGATGGGGGCAGAATTTGTATTGGGAAAGGTACAGCAGCAGGCTTTTCAAAAGTTGAATGAATGCTTGACAACCCCTTATGTTTTACATGTGCCAAATTTTAAGAAATAATTTTTTTTTTTTTGGCTTTGTGATGCAAGTTCTATTGCTTTAGGCGCAGTGTTAAGCGAAAATGAAAATGGATTATATGTGCTCGTCGCGTACGCTAGTAAACTCTTAACGAGTGCCGAAATAAAGAATACCATCTACGAGAAAGAATGTGTTAGCTGTATTTGGGCGATGGAGAGATTTGTTGATTACCTAGATCACGCACCCTTTAAATTGTTTACCGACAACCAAGCGTTAAGTTTGTTATTGGCATCTCAAAAACCTGCTGGACCTCTTGCTAGATGGTTAGTGCGTTTGTCACGTTTCAAGTTTGACGTACAACATATAAAAATAACAGAAAATGCAGTCGTGGACGCACTTTCTCGTATACTTGGTAAATTAATTTAATGGGATCACGCGAGCAGAATTAAATGTTTTAGATCATATCAATACAACCGAGTGCACTGATGAGGTAACAAAAAATACTCTTCAAAATTTTCGTATGTGTGTTTGTGAATATAAAGGAGTATCAAAAAGAGTGTCAACAAATACGTGCTGAAATAATACAAAGAACAATTATTTATGTTGTTTATAAGAAATTGTCAGGGGAATAGACAAAAAAAATGGAAATTTAGAGTTTATTTCCGAAAGAATAACTCCTTATGATAAATAAGTAGTAGGTACCAAGAATCGTATTTTGGAGGACACGCGGGGTGAGACAAAACCATTTCGCGTGTACTAAAATTGTTTACGTGGCCGTGAGTCCGAAAGGATTTAGAAGGATGGGTTAAATGTGTTTGAAGCGTGTCAACACGCAAAACCTAAAAATCAGAAACCAGAAGGAAAATATGCAGGATGTGTTGTTTCCTATCCATGGTAACGGGTATATTTAGATGTTATTAGTCCTTTACCTAGAAGTACCGCTGGTTTTTTCTGTGTGTTTGTAGCAATATATGGTTTTAGAAAATGTTGTTTTTTCTTTCATTTACTGTCAATAAAAGTCACTGAAATCTGTAAAATTATTATTCTTATATTGTAAAGTGTTTTTGGTTCTCCTGTGTTTGTGGCAACGGATAATGCCACTTAATTTCTGTCGGGTGATTTTAGAGACCTAATTTTTTTTGTTATGTGTAAAAATGATGCAGACATACATCCCCGTACTACCCACAACCAAATTTAGTCGAGCGTGTTAACAGGAATATTAAGATTTCACTACGTAGTTTTTAATCTGATACACAATGTCATTGGGACGAAGTTTTATATCTGTTGTTTTTATGTTTTAATAATGTTATTCATTCCGCTCATAAATTCACNAATGTCATTGGGACGAAGTTTTATATCTGTTGTTTTTATGTTTTAATAATGTTATTCATTCCGCTCATAAATTCACGCCCGCTGAAGTTTTCCTTGGTCGGCGTTTGCTCCATCCTTTAGTAAATTCTTGGTCATTACAAGATATTTCTTTGGAGAATATGGCAAAAGGAGAACTAGTAACAATATGGAAATAAGTGCCACGTACTTTGGCAGAATACTATAAAAAAATAGTGATAAAAGGAACACGTTGTGTAAAACGTGAGTCTAAGGCCTGACGACTTAGTGTTAATTGAAGCTCATCACCGTACATCCCAAGCAGACTATATAAGTTTTAAGTTGGCCGTAAAATGGAAAGACCCGTTTAATATTGTCAGATTTTTAACTCCGGTCACGTTACTAATTGCTAGCCCTAATTCTCCAAACAAGACTGAAAAGGTGCATATTAGCCAGTGNTTTTAACTCCGGTCACGTTACTAATTGCTAGCCCTAATTCTCCAAACAAGACTGAAAAGGTGCATATTAGCCAGTGTAAAAATTTCATGTACAAAAACCGTACTTATTACGCACTTCCACCCCTCCCCCTTTGCCATATTTAAAGTTCTGTGTGTCTGAATTTTTAGGATAAAATGTTGCAAGTTATCCATTTATTTGTAATGAAATTTGAAGAAAAGTGATGAAATTATTATGATTATTTTCTTGAAAAAGGATGAATTAGTAAATGGGTAGATTTTTCATCCTATACAAGTNTTTTAACTCCGGTCACGTTACTAATTGCTAGCCCTAATTCTCCAAACAAGACTGAAAAGGTGCATATTAGCCAGTGCAAAAATTTCATGTACAAAAACCGTACTTATTACGCACTTCCACCCCTCCCCCTTTGCCATATTTAAAGTTCTGTGTGTCTGAATTTTTAGGATAAAATGTTGCAAGTTATCCATTTATTTGTAATGAAATTTGAAGAAAACTGATGAAATTATTATGATTATTTTCTTGAAAAAGGATGAATTAGTAAATGGGTAGATTTTTCATCCTATACAAGTNCTGATGAAATTATTATGATTATTTTCTTGAAAAAGGATGAATTAGTAAATGGGTAGATTTTTCATCCTATACAAGTATTGGCACTTTTTAATGTGCGCATTAAGAAGCAATGTTTTATAAAATTTTAAGGAATTAATTCTTCTAGCTATTTTATTTAAAAGGGTTGAAAAAGTTTGGTTGTTATTACAAAGTTGCAAGTTGAACCCCCTTCCCCAATATTTTGCAATGTGTCTATTCCAGTGAATATGTCACCCTTAAATGAGTCTCCTGGGTTTGTTGAGGTATCTACGAGACCTGGTTCCTGAAGTTTGGAGTTCACCGTTATCTACAAGGGGAAGAGGACCCATGGTCCGGACTGGCCACCCGGCGCGGTGGAGTTGTTCGACCCTGTGTAGATTTTCTACGCCACGTGCTGGGCTTTCAAGGGGAGGAGGATGTGACAGGTTGTCATGTTTCCCCCGTACGAAAGTTTCAACAGTTAAGACTATCGTTAAAATAACTATACCTGGTGATGCAATGAAGCCCTCGTCGAAGCAGCAAGGGTCGCATATAGCTAGAGAGCAGATCACCCAAGAACTGATACAAGCGGATCGCGTGTTGCGCAGCGATTGCCGCCCGCTTCTACCCCTCCTAAACCGTTCCGGCAGACAACTTTCCGGCCACCGGGCACGGCGGCAATTTGAACTGACCAATAACGAGAGGTCGAAGAATTAAGCTCTTATTGAATCCAAGAATTTTGTTTAAAACGAAACTTTTGGGGCTTATGGAAGANCGAGAGGTCGAAGAATTAAGCTCTTATTGAATCCAAGAATTTTGTTTAAAACGAAACTTTTGGGGCTTATGGAAGAAGGAGAAAACCTGGCTTTGGGGACAGGAATTTAGAGGGATTTTTCCTCTGTTTGATGTAACTGTGGAGGAGGGTTGACGTAATAAGGGAGAAAACTTTAAAGAAATGTACCTTTATACTTGTATATTTTAAAATTTTTTTAATTGAAGATTTGAGGTAATTGTTAAAACAAATGTTAAAGATTTTTTCAGAATTTATACAAGTTGTTTGCGATAACTTTGTTTGTTATAGATAACAGTTTATGTTAGATTCACTAAATTATAAAATGTTTTTGAAAAACTAAATTTTTTGGGGTTCTCCTACATACACCACACTTACTTATCGCCTCCTGACGGTTGTTTTTCTCTGCTTGAAGTAAAAATTTAAAAAATTAAAAAAATTAGGCAATTTCAAAAAACCATACCTTAAGGGAAGGAAAGACGTAATTCACATGTCTTATGCTTCGGAGGTTATCCATTTCATGTAGAAACATTTGAAAAATCACCCAATTTGGAAAGTGTTTGGTTGTTTCCTAAATATTTCATGTATCAAAAGTATTTTATAATCCTTTTAACATAAAAGTAACTTATTTTTCATTAAATTGAAATTGAATTAAATTTTTATATATAAATTTTAATATTTTGTTTGTAAATACCATGTATAAAGATAGGGCAGAAAATAGGTGTGTTGGTAATGCTTAGTAATAAACAGTTATAAGCAAGATGTTGTTAAACTGAGTGCGCACGAATGCGGTGCGTTGTCCTTTTGGTGTAATTTTCCAGGCTCTGCTAAGCTTTGTTAGCATGAGGCGGAGGGATATCCTTGAAGTAGAATTTTATTAGGGCTTCAGAAAAGTTGGAAGTAACCGAAAATTGACTATAAAAACACTCGTGCACAGTAATGATGGCCGTCCACAAACACAGACGCAGTAACCAAGGCCTCGGCGGCTCACACAGACACTCGTATAGTCAGTGCCGCCTCGCACCCATTTATAGGCTATTGACGGTACAGTGAGATTAATTTGAAAGCCCTCTAATTTTCAATAATATTACATAAATAAATTTTATTTGAGTCTTAGACGTTAACATTCGAGTGCGATGGAATATACACAATGTGTTTATTATTTACACGGTAATATTTATTTAAAAATATGTCTAAAAGTGTTAAAATAGCCGAAAGGAATAAGTAACTAGGGCGTCAAAGTTCTCACTTTCCGCGAACGATAAATACGATGTGACACGTCCTTCAGCACCTTTCCCCAGGCTCCCCAAAGCCAAACTTAAGAGCTTATGTCTAGCATTGTCAAATGTCCCTTCTACGTAAACTGTTTTGGGGTGGGGTTTGAAGCGTGGGACGGTTGCACCATCTCATTATGTACCGTATGAATGAGAACAGACCAACACGTTAAACTATCTTCCATGCGCTCTGGAGACGGCCACCGAAACGTAAACGTCCAGAAAAAAAACTTTCTCTAAATTACTTCTTTCCCAAAGACGGCAAAGTGTATCTAGTTACCCTTTAATCTAAAATATTTACTACAGTTTTACATACAAAAATACAATGTAATCGCTACAATCTTTATATAAAATATTAAGTTCTGAAACTTGATTGGGAAACAATTCTTATGGCAAAGAAGGAATGGAAATGGCGTCACCATAACTGAATGTGGTGTATTCACAAAGATAAATAGATTCACTTATGTAAAAGTCACACAAGTAAACTTCTCTACAAACAAGTCATTAGTTTGTATCTACTGTCTACAAACCCCAAGAAAAAGGGGGAGGGGGTAAGTCACATGAACGTGAGAGTCTCCCCCCCCCCCAACATTTTCTCCAACCATTTCATTGCCATGAAACTGTCCTGTGAATGTTTAAAATTGTAATGAAATAATATCTGAATTGTTAACAAAAAAGGTTATGAATTATTTTAATAATGTTTCCTAAAATTATTATAAAACAGTGTCTCCTCCTGCCACGATTTGAAAGTCTAGACCTGCCCCTGCACAAAAGGAAAATTACAGAATTTTCCACCTCCTTAACTGAAAGCCTAGATCCACTCTTGACTAGAACTTAAAATGTAGAGTTATATCACTGGAATACGATTTTTTGAAAGGATTTTCAATAAATCGTTACTGCTCTAAGCACTACGCCCTACTTATAAATATATTTGGAATAAATCAGTTTTGAGAAATAAATTTTATATATATAATGTAAACATATATTTTAAAATTAAATATTCAGTTAAATCTTTAATTTTCCCCATCGGGGAGGGAGAAAAAAAAGGTGGGATAAAAATATTTTTTTTGCGTCCAAAATTTTCATTGCTTCTATCTTATACGTACCCCCCCCCNTTCTCAAACAGTTTCCAGTTTTTTATATGTGCCAGAAATACGAACATTCATACTTCTCTTCTGTATAGGATATGCAAGTTGTGGGAGTAAACGATTTTGGTAGAGAGATAAAGTAATTTCGCAAGGATATACAGATTCTTTCAGTTAATAAAACAGTGTATTTAATTCGTTTACTTTTAGTATTCTGCAGTTTGGTTTAAAAAATAGCCCTGCACATTAAGTCGCGTAAAATACTTGTAGTGGAGACTGGGTACGGTTGTAACAGGGTACGGTTGTAATAACTCGAATATTCGCAAAAATATCCATGGTTATGTGAGAAGTACAAGGGGAAAGACACGTGGCTTGCCTGTACGGACCTGATCGGCAGTGTTGCGTCGCCCTCCACGCACTTTGTTCGCTTGTAGAGGAACCTATAGTGTTTTGTCAACCAAAAGTAAGTATTTTTGATCAATTTATTTCTTGAGTTTCTTTGTTAATATTATAATTTGCGTTATGAGATTTTTCCTATATAATTGGTGGACTTAAGAGGTAAGTAAACAGTAATNTTTGTTAATATTATAATTTGCGTTATGAGATTTTTCCTATATAATTGGTGGACTTAAGAGGTAAGTAAACAGTAATGAGTTTTTGTGTAGGTTATTGTCTCTCGCCTCTGAAATCGTTTGACTGGCACAATTGGTAGTGATAGAGGAAGGGGAGGGGTAAGGTTGTAACATTTTTCTGGGTACGATTGTAACATTAGTAATATTTTTGTTTTACATTGTAGATGCCCAGGAAACGTGTCAGGAAGACATCGAGAGGTGTAAGCGACATATCACATATCACATTACAAGGATGCATACGACGATGTTAAAAGTGGGAGTTCCTTGAGACAAGTAGCAGAGATCTACAGAGTTAACCACGTCTCTCAGCTACAATACATACGAAAGAGAGATGCTACGAACGAAGGTGCCGAGGCAGAATATATTAGTATGGGATATGTAGCTCATAACAGAGTCTTTTCGGAATATCAAGAACATCTACTCGCCAAATACCTCATCCGTTGTGCAGATATATACTTCGATCTTTCTACTAAAGAGGTAAGAAAGTTAGCATTTCAACTCGCCGTTAAATACACCTTAAAGATACCTCCATTTAGAAAGTTTTTTGTTTGATTAGATACTATTTTACTAGCTTCAGATTTTTTTTAAATACGACGTTAACATGAAAATGTAAAATTTTATAAAGTGATTAAAGAAGAATGTTTCAAATGTTACTAAAATGGTGCCACATTAACCTTAAATATTGTAAAAGTACTCACATGTGATTTATTAGTAATAAAACTGATTGAAATACGTGCATTGTGTATTATTTGTGTATGTTTCAACTGACCCCCATTACTGTTACAACCGCCCTTGGCATGGGTTGGTTGCAACAGTGGCACACGTTTTGTGAAACGTCTCCTGTCTGGCAACTACTGCATCTAGGCCTATCATTTTAATATAAAATTTGAAGACAAATGAGTACTCTTCTTTGTCAAGCGACTTATTAGTAGAGACTGGAAAAATTCGCGAGTTCAATGACCTGCAGGCTATGCTCTACAGTCTTATGTACAAATATGTCGATATTAAATGCACATTGGTTGTCTGCTGTCACAGTGGAAGGCGGCGATTGGGCCAGCGTTCTCCAAGAGATGTCAAACACCGTGTGCACCAATAGCTAAAGTTATATCAACACACGTGTTTTAAATGATAGCATGTCTCAAAATGAATTAGCGAATTTTTCAGGGCTCTACTTATTAGTTGTTTACAGCCAGAATGGCAATGCTACGAACTATCAAAGCAAAATTGTTACAACCGTGCCCAGTCTACCCTAACCCTAACTTCTGTCTAATAACAATGAATTTCCTTTGATATATATATATATATACTGTTCCATGTGTTAAATAACTTCTTCGTATGATATTCGGCTGTTACAGAGACTTTAGTCGGTACATTGCAACTTGTTTTTCAAGACCGTACAGTTTTCACACTGTCCCCACCATAATCCTCCTCATTTTGGCTTGGTTTTGAAAGTGACATGTTTTTAAACTTTTGTCAACTAGACTAGTAGTACGAGTGGTACCTCTGTAACAAACAAAATACAAAACATATTTAATTACAATTTTAATTCAAATTTACGTTCATTTACGTAACTCAACTCAATTCATTCCTAATAATTCAGACGATTTGTGTGAAGTATCCGCCATTATTAATTTATTTAATAATCTTTTATATCATTCTCACACTCATAAGTGGAAGTAGTGGAACGTAAAGTAAACATAATTCATTTATCAATTGAGCAAAAACAATGTCTATTTAAATAAAACACTTTTAGCGGATACTCCCGCGGTTTATTTTTCATTTTATCCTAAATCATTAGTGCTCGTGTAAATACAAGAAAAAATGTTTATTTACTTACATTTTGACGAAGCAGCGTGACAAAACAAAACACACATTTGTTGACTCGAGCGAGTCGAATACTCGAATGATACTGAGGACAGAGCACGTGGCGCGACGCGGCGTGGTGGGGCGACTCAGCGTCGAACGACTCGCACGCACACGCACCACGCATTTACACTACCTACTCATGCAACACCGCGATTATTTTGTCAAAAATTGCNCTACTCATGCAACACCGCGATTATTTTGTCAAAAATTGCTATCACTGGATGTGGTACCGGATCCGGTACTAATATACCGGATCCAGTAAACGTTTAGTGGTGCTGGATCTGCCGTAATACCGGATCCGATTTTCCGGATTGCAATCCCTAGTTTTGACTAATGTTCTTCTGTTGCTACAAGAAGCGTAGTACCATTTTTATCATAACCATTATCATCTCCGGTTTATTTTGCTAAAAAAGGGTTCTTAATAATTTTATTTATTCTCCCATTCTCAACACAAGTTAATGTGTTAATATTATGTATATGTACGGGCAGACCTGCAATGGCAGTCAAACTACGTAATTTGGAAATTGCGCAAGAGAGATATATTTTTGCTGGTCCTACCGTATTGGACAACTGCCAAAATGCATTTCTGTTCTCTTGCTTTTTCATTACAGTTTCACGCTTTCCGACAGTGACCGTACTGTATTTCGCTGAGGCAAATACTATTGGTTACTCGCTAACAGGCGTTTTTAGCGCTATTGTTCCGTAATTCCATGGAAATGGCTGTCATTTTTAATTAAGTTAATGATGGTCCTCTATCATTCATTTCGAATAGCAGCATCTTGAATGTCTCTTAGGCCAGTCACTACCATGACCATAGCTATAATCGTAATCCAAAAATACCAAATACTTGCAAAAGTAAGTAAATAAACCTAAAATCACTATGCAATTATTTACTAAGTGCTTTGATTTTCTCTTGCCGTTCGAGTTGCATTGTTGTAATGTCGCGAATCTTGTCAGTGTTAGTTATCTGCCATTATTCTTGGGAAGCTATACTACGTTTGTAAACACGCGTGATATATATGTTACGTTGCATTATCTCTCGCATTTATTCGTTTCCGCTCGCGCTCTTTACAAAGGAACATCGCGATCCCTCTCAGCCGCCATTGTCTCCTCAACTGGTCAAGTGTATTCTCCCCTCAATCTCTATTGTTCTTCTGCACATCCCCTCTCCTCACTCCCCTTCCATACTTTTTACCATTTTTTTCCACTTCACGGTTGGCAGGATCCACTCATTCACCCTCACGATGCATGACGCACTTCGCAATTCCTCAAATAGTAGTGTCAAAGCCTGGTTTATCTGTGTTCATTCTAAATTTTATTTACGAAAAATCCATATATTATTGCTAGAAGCTTTCTACGAAATTATCGCTGTGATCATTAAACTGAACATTCTCGGCTAGTAAGAACTTAGGATAGACACAAGATGAAAACTCGTGCAATATGCTGACTTCTTGTACATACACATCCAGTATAACCCGGAAGCCACCTACAATTGCCGCTCGTCTTACAAATTCCGACACACATTGTTCAATTTATTTCAGGCTCGAGATCGTTTCATTCTTCGCAAAATCCTCCATGTATAATTTTAAACAATTTCCAGACAATGGCGCATGCAGTATTATTCGGTCTTTTCACAGTCTTCAGGAAGTGCACAGTCTTCAGACTTTCCAAAGTCTTAGGATATTCCACAGTATTTACGTAATCGATAGCCTCCGGACATTTGCATACTTAGGACATTTTATTGCTTTAAGATATTACGTAGTATTCGGACGATCCACAATAACTAAGCTATCTGCAATATTCGGACAGCTCACAGTATTAGAGCAAAACATTTAATCACAACAGTGTCTTTCACAAGTAGATATACGGCACAAAGAAATATGGTCACTGAGTGAAATACAAGGTACCTTATCGTGTTGGATTTTTTAAATTTGATTTCAAATGTAGTCTAATATTTTTTTTATTGTCCATATTTTTAGTACTTTATGATTTAATATTCTGTTTTGTTGCAGTTGGACACTAAATTAAAGAAATACATGTTGCTTAATTCATTTTTATATTACTTTACCGGCCACTTTTAGATCCAAACTGCTGGCCCATGAGACATGTATAAATTAAATGGCAGTCAGTTTAATACCTAATGCTGCTTAGGCAAAAAGTCGTTAATTTTAAACAGAATAAAATAGTTTTCTCCCTGGCATGTGTGTACACATTCTCGACCAAATGAACATTACCGATGCTGGCTTGCATGATTGGAAGTTTAAAGTTTCGGACGTCAGAAGGAAAAGTGTAGTAGTTCGCGTCGATAAACGGTAAAGTATATTTGAAACAAGGATTTATCATAATAAATGTTGCTTGAAAATATATAGATTCCACTGTCAAAAAATTATTGACCAAGTTTGATTTGATAAACTACAGGTTTTTAATTTTCCAGGGGACAAAACCTAGAGCTTAAACTGTTAAAATAACATATAATTTGTGTTAACATTAGACAACTGGGATGATTTGTTTATATGTGCGACTTGGAGCGTAACAGGATTTAGGACGACTTAGCCCTCTAGTTGAATAATTTAGAGAAGGCACATTATGGAAGGGAGAAATCATGAATGATACAAAAAATCGATTGTAAACAATAACATAAAATAGTGAATCACAAAGGGTTAAAAGGTTTAAAGTTCTACATACAGCAAGAAGAAGGAAGTTCATCATACAAATATTTTACCTAATGTTGACTCTCATTTGAAGCGACATGAAGACTGGTTTGCTTCAACTACTGTATCTCAAATATCTCTGTATCTCAAATATATATCTGCTGTATCTCAAATATCGTCGTCGAGATGGATCACTGTTCAAACATTGAAAACCTAATTAGCAGCAAGCGTGCTAAGGTCAATACATGTGCTGTGCATGACATTTTCATCTTGAATTCTGAGCCGGAACATACCCTCTTAGTGTAAAACACTTCATTACTAACGTATTCCGCGATGCCTTTGGTAACCTGATTTACAACCGACAAAGAGGTGTAGTTAGCTGGGTCGTTAGTTATGAAGTGCTTGAAGTTGTCAGCAACAACTACGAATAATATATTTGTAACTCGGTCTCTGTCCTGAATGCTTCTTGCCACACGCTCTTAATAGATAATGAAAAAAAATTGTTTGACAAAAAGAAATTCGAAAAAAAATATATTTTAGAACAATTTTTTTTGTTTACTATTTTAACGTTATTATTATTTTTTTAAAACTTTTTATACCTTTACTGACACAAAAATTGTATCACCAAGAAGGAGATGTCGGAAAAGAATCAAAATTAACACAGCATGTGGTAACGATAATACAAAACCCGATTACAACACTAAGTCAAATAAGCCATTTATTAGTGAAACTTTTTTCAGTTGTATCGTACCTTAGTACAAGTTTACACAACCCCTTGCGAGATATATATGGCGATACGGCCCGGCATGGAGTCACAGAGAAGTCTAATGCTATCCAGTGGAAGATCGTCCCGTAGTTGCAGCAACCACCTCTCCAGAGGCTGCAAACCCATTGACATCTGGAGCTGTCGTCCCAGCTGGCCTTATACATACTCTTTAAGCAAGGAAGAGCGTCGGCTGTAAGAAAACAGTCCCGAGAAAACCGTGATCAATGTGCTCAGGTATTATCATATTGAAAAATTACCTGTTAAAGTTGCGCCATGAAAGGGAGCACATAATGCCACAAACATTAATGAACTTACCAGAGTGACGTCACGTACTACCAGCGAAGACAGAGATTCTTGGTCAATTACTCCCCACTCCGTAACGCAACCCGTTATGGCAGCGTGTCGCTCAACAATGAAGTCCGGACTTGTGCGCTGTGTTGTACCCATCCATACTCGAGCACGGTCGCGTAATCTGAGTCCAGAAAACAACCACGATTCATGACTAAAAACGATGCATCTTCATTCTTCAGCCGTGCATGCCACACGCTAACGACAAAACTACAAATGAAGTAGACGTCCAGGTGCCGATGGGTGACGGCGTAGGGAGCGTCGAGGATGTATGTCGTCTTCTGTAAGTCGCTTCACAATAGAGCGAATATAAACAAAATTCACTCGTGGTGCTACTGCATGTTGATAGACGGTGTAAAGAAATATTGTTAGTTGAGTTCGCGCTTGTCGGACGAAGAAATTTTCCTCTCTTCTAGTGGTCATTCTGAGTTACTAAGAGCCTTCCCAAAGAGCATGTGTTCCCTCACGTCCCCAGAGCTCCTACAACACAGTTGGACAGTTCGGCCACAATGGTTCAGGTGACTGGGAATTCGACGGAGCGACCACCATGCATATCGTAGTTCAACGGTTCGGCCGCTCCCAAATTATGTAATTTGTTCATAGCCGTGTCGAATGCATCGCCGAGGCACTCTAGTTACTCGTTGGCCTTTACTGCACACGCACGTGTGCAGTTTATTCCTACCACCGTTCACGTTATCCAGATTGTAACGGTGTTAGTTTTAGGCTGCCAAACTTTGCCAAACTTAAATCAGTTGCAATATTGTCTGTGATGACGTTGCATACCAACTTCAGCTTCTTGTGCATTATTCGTTCTCGGTGCGGCTATTTTTATGGAACGAGTGTGTATTTTATTGAAACATAAACATGAGCGCAAGCTTTATTTCCTTTTTACCCAGAGGTGTTAATCAAAATATTGATTTACCGACCGAGTACTGGGGAAATTCATATTAAGTAATGCACCAGCATTACCTTGGAATGGAGTGGAAAACCAGGAAAACCACTTTAGAATAATTATCCTTTGCACAGCCTGTCCAGGTCGAGTCCACAATTTTCCGTATGCAAGGTAGGCAATGACACCGCATGGCCAGGCACAATTGAGTGCAAACGTGTTGGGTTTAAACTATTGGAACAAATCGGTAACTCAGTATAACAGTGTTACAACAAAAATGTCGAATTTTTAATCAATTACCTTACAATGTGCAGTTGGGAAATCTATGTTCCATGTAAACGTTCCACAACTTAAATACTGACGGCTAGATTTTTACGTCGGATTATGTAGCATGACAAATGCGCTGGATTCAGGAATGTTGTTAATAAAGAACTGTTCCTGCTGAAAAACAGCATTTTTTATGTTATAACACTATCGTACTGAAGTATCTAAATATCCTGTTCAGTCAAACAATGCTTCGTGTCAATGCAACTATCGTAGCAAAATCTCAAAGGAAACTTGGCACTCACAATTAGTACTAGCTACCATTTCCTCTTGGTGTGAATATGGTACTTACGTTTGCTTGTGGAACTCATTCTTCTTCATAGAGTCCAAAGCACAATAATATGCCTTTTAATTAGTTGAATAATTTACGGAGGTTTGAATAGGACTGTTCTAATTTGGGTTTTACCAGTTTCACAAATGAATGAATCAATAATGTTAATACTAATACAGCAATAAAACGCGTTCTTTTCATTCGGAAATTACGTATATACCAAATTTTTGCAATATTTAAAATTATAGGATGTTGGTAGTAATGCAGAAGCAACTAGAAAAAATAACATATTTAATAAATTATTTCCAATTAGCTGAACAGTTCAATCATTTTTTTAAAGGCATATATTTGATTTCTATTTCTATCTCAATGAAGACAAAACTGATGAAACTACACCCAAATGTTTGTGCCTTCATATCTGCAAGTGATATAGTTCAGCCTAGTCTTTGCAAGGGATATAGTTCAGCCTAGTCT
>NQII01005266.1:133270-165879 GCA_002778355.1 Clitarchus hookeri | reverse complement strand
GTGTTGCGCATATTTATGAATTACTTGAAATCTCGATCTCAGAAGTTGGCAAATATGACGTAAGATTCAAGGTAGTTACAACTTCCAAAATATTCTTGCAGTGTATGATGATTGGCAGCTCTGAATTATTCGAGATATCTAGACACACGGTTCTGAAATCGTCTTAAACATAACTAACGAATGGTACAGTAGTAAGTTCAATCGTCAGCCATTTTTTGAGCTCATACAGACGAATTAACTGTAGGCGCATGTTCAGTAAAATCTCACAATTTCTAGCTGTTTGTCACAAAAAGAAATAAGTCACTTAGATGATTAAAGTTGGCACGAATGAACATTAGATATCTTCGTTTTGTTATTTCGTAAACACTGACCCAATTGATTCTGCAAAAAAATTAATGTAATAATAAACGAGGCCACTAGTTAACAAGGCATTCAGCTGAAGTTAGTCACCATTCATAAAAAGTGATGGAAACATCCTTCCATCTCAGCTCAACAATAGCCACGCAGCATCTCGGACGAAGCCTTTCACTTGTCCTGAATACCTGCACGCACTGGGATTACCTTCAAAGTGGTTACAATACACTGTTAAACACAGCCAGTGTTAAAAATAGGTTCGAGAAAACTGGAGCAGAAATACTCTTGAATTTACAATCCGAGAATGTTTGTATTCAGTAAGTATGTTCTTACTTCATTATTACTTTCCCATTGTGTAAGTTTTTAGAAATTTTGTTCCAAGAGAGGATAAATTTTTTCACGCAGTGGCCAAGTGCATTATTCGCTGTGAAAACCACAATTTCTAAACATTATATTTTAAATTAGACGTTAAAATTCATAGTTTCGCTGGAACTGTTATTATAATTATTGAAATAATTAATTACATTAAAATATTCTCTGAAAAATGTTTTGAATGTNGTTCGCTGGAACTGTTATTATAATTATTGAAATAATTAATTACATTAAAATATTCTCTGAAAAATGTTTTGAATGTTTGTTTTCGGGATTGCTTCATTAACTAGATACCAGCAAAGCATTGAATCACTATCGAGCTCATGAACGAAAGTGTTATTTTGTGTGTGTCTGCAGTAACTATTACCTACACGGATCAGGGACAAGTTTCATATTCTCTGTACAGGTGTGTGAAATTCGAAAATCTTTACACGCAAAGCACATCTTAACGAAATTATACAGTGAAGAGGTTTCGGTGGCTCTTAACATAGAGGTCTTGAGAGCCGACGAGGGTGGAGTGAGGTGAATATGAGGAAGAGCGAGAATGCAAGGTCGGGGAAACGGGAGATCCCAGAGAAAACCCGCCGACCAGCGTTACCGTACGGCACGATTGCCACATGTGAAACCACCGGAAATTAAAACCGGTTCGCCTAGGAGGAAGGCGAGTAGTCTAACTACTACACCAGCGCGGACTAACAAAATTATACAGATACTAGCTTACCCTGCCACGCGTTGCTGTGGCATAAAATATTTTGGTTATATTCATTTCTGTGAAATTAATTGAAAGAAGTATACGTATTTTCAAAATCTTTATTATTGAAGTACTTGTTTGTATACAATGTTTTTATTTTTACCATCTTCCGCGTATGAATAAGTTGGATGGTTTCCCTACACTAGAACACAACACATACAATTCGCCGTGCGAAAAAAAACATCGAGAACAACAAACTGAAAAATTCAAACAGACAGCTGTCAACAAAGGCGCTTCCTGACGCGAAANTTCCTACTCTAGAACACGACACATACAATTCGCCGTGCGGAAAAAAAACATCGAGAACAACAAACTGAAAAATTCAAACAGACAGCTGTCAACAAAGGCGCTTCCTGACGCGAAAGCATGGTAAAAATGAGCTTTTTGCAGATTTTAGTACATTTGTAATTATTTACGGAAGAACTAATTTGTAACGCTAAAGCATTTAGGTCTTACGGAATAAAAAATCATGCATATAAGATGATTTTCAAAGCGCGTTGGCAAATCTTTAGTAATATTGGAAGAATTAAAAAAGTTATCGCCTATTTGAGTAAGAATTTTTTGAGTCTTTTAAAAAACAGTTTTTACTGTGCTGTCGGATCATTTCAGGATTAAGGTTTTGTTAAGGATTCGCAGACAGAAGTTAAAAATATCTTCTACGGGACGTAAAGCATACGCGTATATTTACAGCTATGAAATAATGTTATAATATAATTCCTTTAAGTTCTACGGTCGGACGCTTCAAAATTGCAGCACTGTATGAAATTTCATTGCCTTTCACATTTCACACAAGGGCGTTGGCGTATTCAGTGGACGTACCTTTGTGGTCTCTCGTCGCCTTTATATTTTTTTGCCTCCGAAACAAAAAAAAAAAAAAATCTTCATGTAGGTGCGTGGGTGCCCTTATTTCATAATATTAATTTTTTCCCCATGCTGAGAAGGCGAAAGGAGGAATACAGAAAAGGAAAAGCTGTATTTTTTCAGGCACATGTCATTTCACTGGCGGTGCTTTAAACACACCGAAGAAGAGACATAAATAAATGCGAAGCGGGCTAATTGAACAGTTTCCATACAAACTTTAAAAGGAAGTGTCAGTTTAAATATTGAAGAGACGACGGTCAATGGACTCGAATAACGTGCAGAGTATAGGAATTCATAACGACGGTGTTTCTACGTGGAAAGAAAATTCTTCTGGACGCAGCCAGGAATGCGAGATTAGAAACGCCGTCTTAAGAACACAGAAGAAGATAGACTGAAAGGTTACTTAACCCTTTGCCATTACGGAGATTGCCTCGCACGAAATGTGAGTGAGAAATGGCGATAAGGTCGCCTGTCACAGGTGTACTAAAAGTTATCTCGACTCCTTGAGTCGCTCTGTGCATTCTTTTCGTACCGCTGTAAGTTCTTTTCACATGGAAATTACATACAGAATTACTAGCGAGGATTTCACCAAGATTAATTTTGACGACAAACACGCCCGTGAGCAAACTTCATATCATGCAAACACAACATACAGCTTTGTGTTTGCCAATATACCACACATATATAAAATATGACATTTGTTTCCCGGGTACACGCGAACGAAGTGTACTAGTGAAAACGCTCGTGGCGTTCATGCGAAGAACTAATATTCAGTAATTTTTGTTTTTCAGACGTTTTTGAAATCCTCTACTTCACGTTCTCTGTATGATATCACTAACAAAAATACAAATTTTGTGACGGATTACTCAGATGATAAAAACAACACCTTCACTGCACTGAAAAAATTACAGGTCTGAACAATGCCATGATACGTAAAGACTCATAAAATTATTTACGTACGCACGCGTATATAAAATTTATTTATTGTGCATGTTAAATATGCTAAGATTCACACTCGAAATCTGAAACAGTGAGAATTGAGCGTAATCAGTGAAGATAGTGAAAATTGAGCTACTGATAATCGGTGCCTGATAACTAATTACAATGATGGTTGAATTTCACTGATTTACTTGTATTTCCCACTGAATGTCGAGAATTACACTGCCATAAGTCACTTATTCCAAGTTTATTTCCTTGATTTGCCAGTCGGCAGCAGCTTATCAACTAACTTTCGGTGAAGGTTATTTCACTGATTGATATAACTGATTCCAGCTTAGAGTGCAGAAATAAAAAAACTATGTGAAACAACGCCTTAAAATTGAAATAGGGGTATAATTAACTTTCAACATTCAAACTTGGTTCCATTTTTGTGTTTTGATATTTTCTGAGTGGCACAAAAATATCAAAATAATGATAGTAGGTAATCGGGCAAAAAGCTGTTTATGTAGTAAAAAATAATAACTTTTCGCTACAAATAGTACAAACAATACAATATCTGATAGACACAACAGGTTATATTGATAGTTATCGGTATAATGAACTGTTTCGAAAAGCTTGGATACTTATTAGTCATACTTATTACTTATTCTTCTCACTACATGTAGAAATTAACACCGCGTTGGATATAGTGACCTGATTCCATGCTGAAAATTTTAGGAACTTATGCTACTATTACTCCAATATTTGAAATAATGGTATAAAATCAAAATAAATATATTTCATTGGTGCTTAAATTAATAACTATTATAACACACTTTCAGTAATGTAAAGATTTCAAATTTCGCACTGGGAAATCAATTTATGTAATTGTTCACGTGCTGCAAATAAGAGGTTTTGTATGCGATCTGTACTTCAGTTGACACGGTGCTTGTTTAGTTATACGAATCGGTCATAACCAACTTCAAAGCAGTGGCAAGGTATTCGACTCATCCAAAATAAATATCACTGGGCATTTCTGAACCCCGCGGTGTACAGAACCGACAAAACATAACCTTCCTGTACGACTTGCACACAACTATATACAGGATGATTCACGAAGAGTTATAGGCTGTTTACGGTAAAATGAGCACTTTTGAGGCCCTAGTTACTTTTTCCTTTCAGCCATTTGTTATCCTTTAACCATCATTCTAAGTAAATATGCCCATGTAAGTGTATTCTTACACACATTCATACACAGTGTGTATATTCCACCACACTCTGAAGTTAAAAGTCTGAGTCTAAAATAAAATATGTTTATTGACTATTATTATAAATAAGAGAGCTTTCAAAAGTGCTCATTTAACCGTGAATAGCCTATACCGACAATGACCTGTCTTATTCTTTGGTACATTTGGATAAAAAACATGGCATGTAAATGTGGGGCCTATTCGCAAAACGCACAGAGTAATTAAAAAAATTTGAAAGGTGAAGAAAAAAAGGAATAACCCTTCAGAAGTAAAAAAAAATATATTATTATGAGACGTTATAGTTTACAGTTGAGCATCAAACACTGTATCGGTGTCTGCTTCAGTGGAAAATGTGCCCAGCATTGTTACACAATTACTACAACTCACAAGAAATACGCAGGGACGCGCCGTGTTCACGCAATACACAGTGAAACAGTCACACTTGACGATGAACTAATTCACGCACTGTTCACGGCAATAGTCAAGCTGGTAGCAACGTGCGACCTGAAAAATTCGCGAGTTCAATGACCTGTAGGCTATACTCCATTTTCGTATGCAAAATCATGCAGATATTACTGTTCATTGGTTGCTTGTTGTAGTAGCGGAAGACGGTGATTCGCTCTGCATTTTACTGTGAATTTATTATTGGCTCAGAGTTGTCCAGGAGGTGTAATTTAATGGATGGACCAATAGCATTAGTAATACAAACGTACGGGGTTTCGAATTCTAGCTTGTCCCGAATGGAAAACGCGAAATTTTTCAGGTCTCTATCTATAACGCGTTTTCAATTTTTTGTATGACTCCGTAAATATTGGGAATATGGCCCATATTTGCAGGACATAATTAGCTCCAAATGACGGGAATAAGCCCCGTGTGTGACAATAACTCCCCGGGAATCATACTGCATACTGAGCGTAGGTGGGTTAGCATTTTCAGTCACAGTGTCCTATTTGCAGAGACCTGCGAAATTCGCGTTAATAATCGGAAGCACGTTAGACTTCACTGCCCTATATACATTCACACCGGTGTCATTTGTGAGGACCCCGTAGTCCCTTTTAAGTGTTACGTGATTGGGCTATCTTGTCGTTACTTGTTTTTGATTGGTTCGAAGCGGCCCAGACCGTGTCAAATCAACTTTAATCCAATGACAAGAGCAGTACAAACGCACGTGTGTTTGATGTCTACTCTGTCTTCAAATGATAAGGCGAATTTTGCAGGTCTTTACTTGTATGTTAGCTATCGCGCAGGAAGTAAACTTCAAAGCAGAAAACAGCATCCAAAAAGCGTAGCCCCTGAAGAGGTGCCGGACATGGTTTTTTGTTGACATTTTGTTCCTCAGTCTCACAAACAACTATTGCCAATAACGTTAAACAAACACATTTATAATGGTTCCGACACTTGACAGTTTGTTATACTGGTGCGTTCCAAACAAAAGATTCCTTCGTTGCAACGCCCAAACTTACGTAGAGTGTCTTAGAAAAACACCGACAGTTTGCAGTATGTGATACACGACGACGAACTGAACATTTCACGACAGGGAACCCATGTCCGGAAAAAGCATGAGTAGAATGATTGTGGGAAGTCGGCCACAAGGGGCTGGGGGTCCGGAGCCGGAGCCGACATCATGTTCTGTCACTCAGGTCAACCAACCGTCATCTTGGATCTGGGTGACATTGAACTTGACCCATGAACTTGAACTTCTTGAACACAAATAAATTTGCAAAAATATTATAAAATCACCAAAAAATTGCAAAAAAAAAAAAAAAAAAAAAAAAAAAAAATTATTTAAAGATCATGTAGGAGGTTCGGGGTACGATGACAGGTGGATCGACTAACGACACGACCAGCCCTCGCCAGGTCGACCAATGTTCATCTCGTCAGCCATGTTAGGTGTCGGTAACCTTTACCTCGACCTTCAATCTTAACCGCGATTACCTTTAACCTTGAAAACCCAAAAAATAAAAATAATTTAAATATAGATGGTTTGGACATAGCAGTGTATGGAGCTGAAGCCGTCATCGTGCTCTGTCATTCCGGTCATTGGCTGCCATGTTATGACGTCATCCAACCACCATATTAAAACTAAGTGACCTTAACATTGACCTTGACCCGTGACCTTAATAACCTTGAAACCAAAAAATTTCAAAATTCCCAAAAAATTATAAAAACTTTATAAATAATACCAACAATGTTAACATTTAGTCGATCCACCTGCCATCGAACCTCAAATCTCCTACATGTACATCTTTAAACAATTTTTAAATAAAAAAAAACTAATTTCTTATAATGTTTTATAATTTTTTGGTGTTTTTATAATTTATTTGCAATCTTTTTGTGTTCAAGGTCATTAAAGGTCATGGGCATGGGGTGAAGTTCAAGTTCATGGGTCATGTTCAATGTCACTCAGATCCAAAATGACGGTTGGGTGACCTGAGTGACAGAGCATGATGTCGGCTCCGGCTCCGGACCCCAACACCTTGTATCCGACTTCCCATAATTATTCTACTCGCATGGTTTGGCCGCTACGGTGCGTCAAAGTATCGCAACGCTTCCGACATAGGACGCGCGGTAAGTAATACATTTAATCAGTAAGAAATCTCCACCAACCCAACAAGAGCATTATATAATGGATTACAAAAGGGGCTCGAATAGTCGACCTCCAACTCAGTTACACAGCATGCATCGGCGCGCGGTGCAGAAATCGGTGCACGCGATCGAAGGCACTTGGTTGTGTGTCAAGTATTTCAGCCGGACTATGTGCACGTTAAAATATATGCACGTAGGGGCTGTGACATTATTCAAAGGCTGATTTGAAAAGTGCTCAATAAACCGTGAACATCTTGCAAATAGTCAATTCACGGTTACTTCCGATTTTTCTGAAGCCCTTTTTTAAGTTCTACTTCCAGTATATTACTCCACCTCATTTTTCCTGAAGCCCTTTTTTTAAGTTCTACTTCCAGTATATTACTCCACCTCATTTTTCCTGAAGCCCTTTTTTTAAGTTCTACTTCCAGTATATTACTCCACCTCATTTTTCCTGAAGCCCTTTTTAAGTTCTACTTCCAGTATATTACTCCACCTCATTAAAAAAAAATGCTTAATCAAGTCTAGGGGATTACACCCAAGGGACAACGCACCGCATTCATGCGCACTCGGTGTAATAATATTTCCTAAGATAACTATTTCTTACTAGGTAAGAAATGTAAATAAAATATAGGAAATATTTAATTTAACCAAAATTAGGTATTTTTATGTTGACACTGGTTTAAAACGCTTGCCAAAATAGCATATTTAGGAAACAACCAAGCACGCCATACATGGGGTGATTTTTCAAAGGTTTGATACGAAAAGTGCTAAAACACTGCGAATAGACTATACGTAGGGGCAGTGATATTTCGCGAAAAGATTTCGAGACAAGATACAGTCCAAAGCACTGTAGGGTCGCTCAGCTTCTTTGATTGGCTAAAGAAATGTTCTGGCCCGTGTTAATCGTTTGCGCACGAATCACGAAGGTTCAGTGTCAGAGTTACCTAGTCCTGAGTGGCTTGGTCAAAGACGGACACGGCACCAGCAGCCAATGGAGGTATAATAACAGCTGAGGTGCGTATATAGTANAGGTATAATAACAGCTGAGGTGCGTATATAGTATTGAAGTCTACTGTGTGGTCCGATTTTTACGCGAAAAGTCTATACGTGTAGAAGGCGCATGCTGACACTACAGGGTAGGTTATCAGTGTGCGCGTGGTATGCGGGAGGGGTGGGGGAGGGAGAGCACACAAGGACCCCCGGGCGGCTTGTGGGGACCCTGACCCACTTGTGCGCCGGGCGAACTTCTGCCGCTGCAGCGTGGAAAGTGAGGGCTGGGCGGAGAGGAGAAAGCACCCACCGCTGCTCCCACGACTCGCCCCGGCCATCCACACCTTTCCCGCGTCCCGCCGAGCCTAAGCCCGTGTTACACGAGGCCGTCGCACCCCGCGCGTCAAGCGAGTGAAGAAATTTGGGTGGCTCTTTAAGGTGGCCGCCTGGCTGAAGGAATTTTGCACGTCTGAGGCCTAAAAGCGTGGGGAGCTTTATGGGCGACCGAGACACGCGCATCAACTCTCTCATCGCTTCTACGCGCAAAGCCTTGAACTGGAGTGAAGTCTTGCATGAGACTTTCAGCGAAGACCCTACCATTTTATGACGTGATAATAAAAATAAAAGTTTGATGCACATCCCTATTCTTTTTTTCATGTTTTGTACCCGTCTGAGCCATTTTCACTATCAAAAAATATGCTTTATAGAGAAATGGAGGTACTAAAAAACGTACATGTTGGACGGTTTTTAATAAAACATTTTGTGCTGCAGCTCTGCACACTGTTCGGCGGCCTACACAGGCAGCTACCTTAACAACGAGGTCTTGAGAGCCAACGAGGTTGAGGCGAGGTGAATACGGAGCAGCACCGGAATGCAAGCATGGGGGAAACGGGAGATCCTCGAGAAAAACCCCGCCCACCAGCGGCATCGTCCGGCATGATTCCCACATGCGAAAATCCCGGGGGCAACCCCACCGGAAATAGCAACTCTGTTCGCCTTGGTGGGAGGCGAGTAGTCTACCCACTACACCACTGCAGCCCAGTCGCACCTCGTTTGCCTGTGCAGACACCAGCGGCAGTGGCCGATCTAGTAGTAATCCATCATCCATCAAGAGCGTCAACCACGATATATATATATATATATATAATATTTCCCCGAATACTGTTTATCTTTCAAACAATATCAGTAATAACTGTCTACTCGCAAAAAAAAAAAAACACAAAGACAGGGTAAAATCATAATTGTAATGTTTTAGAAGATTACATATAATGAAAACTAACTTACTACAGATATTCGATAATTCACACAGAAAGCAAACGCCAAGAGTTATTTTAAGACGTTTATAAAACCCTACAAGGAAATGGTTTGCAATAAAAATATATTGCTGAAAATAAACATAAACATTCTTAAAAGTTTTGGATTTGTGGCTGACCCTAAATTTTTGTAAAATAACTTTTGCTAAGTTTACCTCAATAATACTTAGCCAAATACCTTTTAGTTGACCTTGTTATATTTTTGGCAGTTAGTTTGGTTTATTTTGTCTGTACATTATAAAAACAGCAAAGATTTCATTTTGACATGTCATTTTGTAAATAAATGCGATCTAAAAAAATCTTAAGGAAAATGTAGCTAAATATAATGTCTATAAGTTGAAAAGTACGAGACAACCACAAAATAAATTTTTTTCGTTGCGAACATTATTAAGGAGGGCGATACTTGAGGTGTATAGTATTGTTCATTACGTCTAAACTACGTGCTTACTAGTAGGTATAAACTTTAATTCTACATATACATGTAAGCAGATAGTAAATATGCGCTAAAATTCTTTCTAAAATATTCGGTTACTATATACTAAGTGTATACAGGCTGTTCGGAAACTCACACGAAATATTTCAGGAGGGGATTCCGTGTGGAAAATGACGTAGACATTTGCAATGCAACTTGTTACAAAACAACATTATAGTTATAAAATTATTTTATTCATGGGCGATAGTTGAGGAAGAAATAATACAATTGTGAAAATTTTATTACAAAAGCTTATTAACTTTTTCTATCTTGCCATAACAACACACAAACAAATAAATATATAAAATTTCCTCTTCATCCTTTTAAAGATATCCTTCTGTTTTTTTTAATATAGTGAGTATCAAACAAGTTATAATCTCTTTTTGTTAAATTATAATGTTATATAATGGCCATGACTATATCATCGGGTACCCTACGATCGCTTCATTTAAAATTATACCTCACAGAAAAAATATTTTTTATATAATTTATTTCTTTTAATTAGGTTGAAAACACATAATAATTTTGTAGTTGAACGGTTCCAATAAAATAAATGAATTGTTGATTAACAGACGTCGCACCAGAAGACAGAAAGTTCAGAGTACTCCCGATCACATGCATCAGAAAAAATAATAATTTATAGGTTACTTGGTGGTCGAACTGGCATTACAGACGTTAATGGGGTGCTGGCCTAAGAAGTGGAATCGTGGCCAAAACGACGACACCACTATGTGGTGTGCGGCTCACATCCCAAGAAGGATGAAAATGTTGGCCACCAGGTTGAGCCATAAGGCAAACCGCTATGCAAAACAAATTGAAGAAAAATTCAAAAAGGATTGTAAACACAAAATACGATTACGTCTGAATAAAAGAAAATATCCGCCAACCAACTTACCCAAAACGGCTGATAAAACATTATTTCATCACCAGGATGAAGAAAGATTCCACAAGATAAACAAGTAAGCCGACTGCATGCTGTATGGCGATAATACGAAGAAGAATGAACCTGAGCGGAAGCATATATAACCGAGGTATGCTCCGGACTTCATGGTCTCTTGCGACCGACTAATCGATACATAACTAGAAAGTCTAGAGAGATATAATAATTCACAAATGACGCTTTTCATTTTGCTAACTGAAAATACGAATTTACACAATGTTATGTACGTAAAAGATTGATAAACATTAAGAAAGTTATTTTTTTTTAACAAAAGCATAAAAATATATAACAGGCAAATATTTAAGCATTACGTAATTTTCAGATAATAAAGATGGTTTTACAACTTAAAATTGAATAAACATAATAATTAGGTATAACTAGAGCACGTTCATATAGGAAATTTTTTTTTGGCAAAATACCAAATAAATAAGAAAGAAATGAACAGAATTCCAATGACATGACGCAAGTGCCAACAATACTGGCACAGCTTGTGCAAGGGCGGCGGCGGCGGTCGCGTACGCTGGATAATGCTTAAGGAGCCAGTATGACTCATCTCTGTCTCTCCCTACAGACCCAGTGGTTGCAACCTCCAGCATACATGTAATATATTTCGTTTGTTTATGTTACCATTCAAGGTACTTGTGTTTCGAATTTATACACCGTATCTCTCTCTCTCTTTCTCTCTCTACAGGGAATAATGTTACCTTTACTATACTGGCAACTTTTGAGGAAAACAAGCAGCTGTATATGTAATGTGTTACCTCATCAAACAGGTAATTACATTTCGTGTATATATGTATGTTACCACTATAATGTCAATGGTAAGTAACAAATCAAGAACATACTGTATATGGTTACAAATATATGTATTTATTTATTTAGCCAAAAATATCTACATAGCTCTCTCCATGTACACAGACAAACACACAAATCGTTGAAAACAGAAGACCAAATATTCATGGTAAATAAATGCACAACTTATGTACCAACATGTGACACACCTCACCCCACAGACATTTTTTTTAGATACTTTTAAATTAAAACGAAACCACAAAGACTTGTGCTTTGACACACTTACATTAATAAACATAGTTAAATACACACACGTACTCTACTTGCATAAATAGTGACATACAGAACCCTTGATAGATAAGCTGCTCTTCCTGCTCTCACTACATACCTACAAGTACAGACATAACGACATTTGAAACAAACAATTGTACGTTGACACACATACTTGAATAACGATCTTTACATACAAACATGTGCCTTACTTGAATAAATAGTGACATACAGAATACTTGTAAGACCAGCCTCTCTCATCTGCTCCCCACAACATATCTACCAGTAAAGACATGATGACATTGGAAATACATGTGTATAAACACATACTCGCCTTTATAAAAATATCGTGACATACAGAACACTTGTTAGGCCAGCCTCTCTCTCTCTCTCTCTCTCTCTCTCTCACCCTCCACACACACACACTACATATATACAATTATGGACATAATGAAATTCTAAATACATTAAACAAACACACAATTATGCGCGTTTGTTTAAACATGTACTTGTAGAAAAACTATTTCTCTCTCTCACTCTCTCACTACATATATACTTATACTGAAATGTCAACCTACACTTTACATTCATTTTAAAACCTAATGGAATGTGTGTGCGTGATTACACATATACTTTAAATGAAAAATACATGACATATGGACCACATATTAGAGGGCGTCGATCAGGTAGGTCATAAGTCGGTGCAGGTTCTCCTTAACCTCGCCGGCGGGCATTGCACCGAGTAATGGAATAGCTACTGTGGTGCTGCCGCTGGCAGGCATGGCTGTGCATCTGGAAGCAGACCACACTTGGGGCATATGGTCTCTGCGTCCACGTTATCACAGACAGGCAAAGCTATGTTTACCACAGTATTGCTGGACCGCTCGTCATAGCTGAGACGTCTTCGGGCAACTTGGGGGCGTCTCCACTGCACCATCAGCGACGACAGCGACTCAGTCAACGTGGCGACAGTCAAGACCGTTATCGTCTTTGCGGACCTGTTTCATCTTGATGTTGATGATGTCACGGGCATGGGGACGATGGCCGGCAGCTGCAAAGCCCCGTCGTCGACGTCGTGGAAAGAGGCTTATTATGGTGGTACTGGACGTGGGACCACGTCCTGGGTCGGAGCTGGGTACGCTGCAGCTGGCACATAACCTGGCACTTGGAATGCCACTGTGTCATGCAGACATGCAGTAGCAAGGTAGTGCAGGGTGGTGGCGTGTCCTCCCGCATGTAGAACATGGCACACTTGCAGTACGTCCTACACCTGATCAGTTGTTGACTGGGTTCGTACGACTCATGCTCTTGTGACGAAAGACAGTACATTACACTATCGCAGTCCTCCATTTCCGCTGCATGTCTCGGGTCTGGTAAGTATATGTGATGGTACTGGGACCAGGGTCATGCTGGTATAGTACGTATGTTCATGGTTGAATGTTGCAATTTTTTGCCATACTACTACTGATGCCGACGAACTGGATACGAGGGTCTTATATGGTTCACTATTGTGTGTGTGGTGAGGTGTGATGTCATTGCTATGTAAAAACCTCGGCCAATAGTCCCAGAATGTTTGCAACAAGGGCACAGATAGCTTCCATACACCTGCACTGGCTGCGACATGTTAGTTCTCCTTGGACAGTCGTGCTGTACATGTTCATGCCCGAGGCTTCAACATCCATGATGTACTATCTACACCCGTAAGTTAATTAATCTATTAATTTTTGTACACAGCAGACCTCGGTCAAGCATGGTAGAATCCATATGCTTCCACAGTATTCCAGCGTAGGGATATGTATGTGTCCTGTACTATCTTCAGTCTACCAGCAGATCGCACCACTGTCTATGTGATGTAGGACAAAGTTCACTTTCTTGTTCCTGTGATGCTGTTCGGTAATATCTTCAAATTCTGGGTGCACTGCAAGAATGTTCCCATATGTAGGTAACTGACTGTTTGGTTGGAGATTACCAATAGCACACCTATCTTCCTTATAAATGGTAGAATCTGGCTGGGTAAATTACCATACATGTCATGATATCTCCACATATGATTTTCACCATCACATACCTGCACTTGCTCATGTTCAAATCCAGGTTTAAATACCACATATCTATAACCATCAAAGTACCGATCGTACATGTTCACATTTTCCGGCTGGAGTTGTACACAGTCGTGTTTGTCGAACGTATTGTTCATGGTGATGGTGGTTGTCTACTGAAGGCTGCGATGCTGATGACTGCTGGCGAGATGTAATGCTCGTTGCTTCTTATATGTCCGTGATGGTGTGCTCACATTACTGTAGCCAAGTAAACTTCACATATTAGCGGAGAACACATTGTCTTCCATGTAACCACTCCACACTTCATGATGGTTGTGTGACGTTCGCCCATACAGGTCTCAGTCCAATGGGTAATTATACTGTTGTTGGAATGGTACAGCTAATATGCAATTGTCTGTATAACCCACAACTGACGTATATTATTTTAATTTGCACGAGCCAGCATATCAATGATGTGCAAGGCAGCTTTGTGTCTGGATGCAGGTAATACACCGGACACGCAACAACACTGCATGGTGTCGAGTATGAGACGAGACATACCTCTTCGCTCTCGTTGTGACACACCCAGTGTTCGAGACCATTACAGCTTCCCACTTGCTCAGGCTGCCCAGGCAGTTTGAATTGAATGCTACGGTACCCAGTTGTAACATCGCTGCATTTGGTCATGTCCAGCGGATTGAATTCGGTGTACATGTTTGACGTGTACTTGTGTGGAGAACTGGAATTCTACTGAAGTGAGTTGCTGTTTCTTCCTACACACACGTTATGAGAATTCCAGCATATGCATATTCTAACCATTACCGATAGGCTTGATGCCACCATATGCTATGTGCACTGTAGTCTCGTTAAGAATTTTATGCAAGTCTCCAAGATCAGTTGAACATAGCGTGTAGGAAAATGTATCCGGAACTCTGCATTTAACAAAAATAGCATGCACTTGCCTTAGGATTATCCACCAGCCAGAAATCCGATGTCTTGTACTGTTTCCGAATCACCAAGTTTGACAGTAACGTATACTGCGTGTTACCATTAAGCTTCGCTATAATCCCCTCCAAGATGTCAGCTGGTACTCATGTGTAAGGAAGCAAGAGAGAGCAAGCTATATGTGCGTGCGCGGATAGTCACAAATAGTACTGTGATTTAACCTCAGCGCCAGGTCATTATTTATATGGTCTGCTGTTAGAAGAAGGGAGAAATGCAATTACTATTCCCCTTACCAGCACAGTGGTATGTATCATCATCGTCGTGCTACATAGTCTACTTCCTTAGCAGCAGTGCGTTCAAGCACGGACATGCCCAGCATAGCCTGCACATGTCACAGTCGTGTTTAGTTTTCATGTACCGAGATTTCAAGGTTTTTAATTATGGGCAGCTGTACTCTGACTATAGATCGCATTGTGTTATGTTCGAATCGCAATAAATGCTCAACCGGACTGGCCACGAAGACAACACCATCTGCCACTACTGTCAAAATATTGATGAGTATGCCATGTATTTTACCGAATTCTACATCACCCTCATCCCAATTGAGACTGTGATAGTGTTTTTCCAGTAACATATTTGTTACCTTACTTGTCCTGTTGAGCATCCTCCATGGAAGCAGCGGTATAAATGTACATTTTGCTATGCTACCGTCTTCATAAAATATGCAAATGTGTTAAATAATGAACCTGCATGGGGACATACAGCCCTGAATGTTCGCGAACATTACTGAGGTCTGATGATGAGTGGACTATTTGTGATAATGAAATTTGTGTTTTAACTACTCTGTCACGAACATTGTACATGACTAGCCTATAGTGAATTATTAATGTATGTGCCTGAGTATTGGCTGGGAAATTCTCTGCAGTGGCAATTTCAATCCTGCAGTCAACTATGCCAGCCTTTAGCCTATCATCCTGTTTGCTAAGGTCAAAAACTAGCCAGGGGAGCAGTGTTCATAAATTCCCAGTGTTCTAGAGTTGATGACTGTGTTTGCCTATAGGACGATCTCTGAAATTCGTCACACATTTGATACGGTACCATATACATTCTGTAAGTTAAATCTATGTCTAAATAATCATATCGCGAACACTCATAGTTGAGGAATTCCTTGACGTTCTTTATGTTCGCATGATCGAATTTCGAGTGGTCTGAACCGAGGACATTTTGTTTGCCCATCTGAAACATAACTATTGTGTAGCATGGTTTCTCGCTTGTGAAAGTTGTTTCGATACTCCAATTTGCGCTCACCGAGCGTTGTACTCTCAGGTAAATTTTTAAACTCCATGTACGAAACACAATATGTATGTTCGTGCCTTTCTTTGCACATTTCAAAAATTTCACGCGTTCTGACATTTTTACCAGGACGTTAGGAAGTAGCGATTCAGTGGATCATATCGTCAGTGCCGTGGCTTCCGGTGCGGCAGTAATATCCAAAACTGTGTTGTCTAAGAGAATAACTAGCTCCTGCTTGGAATTAATAATTATGTGCCTCTAGTCTTCGGCGTACCCTAGCAGCATGGCTAGAGAGATAAATACTTCGAATTTTCCACCATCGTAGAAAGGAACCTTTAAGTCCTCTTCGATCACCTGTCTGCCGTTTCAGCTGCAGGACGTTGTTTGTGCATCAATGAAAGATAATTCTTTATGGTGGCTGTAATTCCAACATTTTTCGATTCATTCACTTTACATCCATTCAGCTCGTATGCGGTTCTACTTATCATGTGCAGTATACTGTTTTTGATTATTCTTATTTTGTCGCACATACAGTGCTGTCGGCCTTTGTAATCGTTTCACGGAACCTCAAATATGGTTGTGTACCAAGATTCGAACCTCGGACGACAGTACATAGATACCCGGCAGATAGGGCATATAAGTGTGGAAGCCTGCTGGGTCCTCTACATTTAATATTTCCTTGTCCATATTTCTTGACCAACAGTCCCAATCTTCTAAGGAAACACATGTTTTCAGATGTTAACACGCTGGGTTCTGGCCCCCTACTGACTTCCAGATTGGTACCACAAGCTGCTTTTATTACATTAGTACTCATTCCCTGAAATTTCAGATCCATATTTGTGTAAATGTAGGCATAATGTTATTTCCTCACCTCGGAAATTAATCAAACGACTGTCTTGGTCTACTATAGAGACGACCACTTCCTGTACACTCTCCATGACGACCAGGACGTAAATGGGCAGCTTCGGTACATCCACCAGCATAAAGCCTGGAGGTACCAACACGAAAAATTCGTGTAGTGTTTGTCTGGGCTTACTGTTGACGTATGATCCAGTAACCAAATTATAGTTTATTATTATAATGTTAACAGGGAAAATGTTTACTCGCAGGGTAGATTAATGAATTTTATTCACTTCATACTTCTTGTTCGCGAATCCGAGCATTGCAGCAAGTGTGTCGCTTTCCGTGAAGTTTACCTGAGCAGTGCAATAACGCTCACTGTACAGCGTATTAGCATTATCTCATAGCAACAATGTCACTTCCTGTTCCAGTATGTGCTTATCTCATACGAACCTGTAGGTACACGCACCTTGCCTCTGTTACTGTGACCCTTGACATAGCGAAACATACAATTGTGTTTATCTATGTTCGGTAAGAAGTAGGTTTGAAAATCTATGAGTGCAACGGACTACGCCCAATCAAGGTTCAGCGGAGGGAATCGCACAAAGCACAATTTCCAGCTATTGCCCAACACGATCAGGGTTAATGACATGAAAGATGCTTACAAGTAGTGTGACCCCATTGAGTATACTTTTTTTATTTCGTTTGTCATTTGCATAGTTACCTTGAAAAGAAACACAGGCATAAGTAACTGCAGCTCCATTCTAGTGACAGTTATTTTGCTTCGTATTTAAAATGTAATCTCATGCCTACTCTCAAACCAGTTTTCAGTTCTGGTGGCGCCTTTTAATTACTGTAGCTGTCAAAGTATTCGGATATATCCCCACACTTTTAATACATGGTCCAATGAGTTCCAGGCCCATGGCTGGTATCTAGGTTTAGTATGCCACACTACACTCGTATCGGACTGAGCGGTAGGCATTTTGTATGAACACTCCTCGGAAATTGGTTATTTTTAATTTGCGGGCAAGCTTTTGTATGTCTATGTTTGTGAGTGGGTGACTGGGCAGTGACATTATGACTGCCTCTTTCACTTGTACTTTCATTTTCTCTTTCCTTCACTACCTACATGGTATGGACGAAGGTACGAGCTACCACCATACTTTTACCTCTAGCAAGCATTCCATATGTCTATTGTAATCATTAGGGTCAACTTCTTATTTTCTTCTTTAGCTGTGTTCACCGCCTTTGCTATTTTACTTGCGCCTCCGATAAGGCTGCCGAGGATGCAGAGTGATGTCAGAATGAAGGGCTAGATGGCTGCTCACTCCCCTACTACTTTGTCAGGTTTTCTCTGTGTCTTTCCAGTTTTTCCTTCCTTACAAACTGCAAACCCACTCCCCAATTGACTTTAATTTTCATAATCTTGGACATGCCCCAGGTTGCTAGACACTCGCCAAGTTTGGACTTGGGAGATGTAACTATCGAATTGGCTTTTCGGCGACAATATGTTGGCTGCATGTCTATCTTCCAACTTGCTACTGGTCGTGTTAGGCGATGTTGTGTTCCTTGCATGCCCTCGTCCAATGAATTGACAGGAGACATCGCCATGCTTCAATCGACATGTAGATGTGTGCCAGGTCCACAGTATTTTTGGCCGGGAATGTGTGCCTCCAAAGGAAGGTTGTTGATCAGAGTATTCACCAGTATTCATCCTCTCTTGGTCTTACTCCCACAGCGCATTATGACATTCTAACAGAACATGGTCACCATGCCTACTTTATATGTTTGTAATGCGGCATGTGGCAATCCACTTTACCCGATCTCGAACCTGGCTGTCCACATCACCCGACCTCGGTCGCACATGCATGGGGCAACTACCTCATCAGGTCTCGAATGTGGCCGTGATGCCATAAGTACTGGTGGTTAATGTGTTTTCGTTTCAGTTCACAAGAGATTGTGCCACAGTTCACCATGCTTCCTGTTCGCATCATCGCTGGTGGCGACACTGTTTACCACGAATCACATCATGGGAAACTGCTGCCAAACACTGTATGAGGTATCCTAGCAGGGCCAAGCAACTTTCGAAAGACATGTGTGCATCTGAGTTGGTTGGAGGAACCCGAAGGTCTTCGGTTCGAGAAAATTTACATATACTCTTAATCGCTACAACAGGCAAAGCACCTACGAATAGTACAACTTCTTCAAGCTGTAGATGGACTACACTATTTTCCATGTAGCGACAATGAAGAAGTTTGCCCTCAAGGGATGCTTTGCCAAACTCTGTGTTTATTTTAGACAATGTGGCATGTGAGAAGCAGTCGACCATGCATCAGTATTTCAGTATGGGCCACCATGTAGCGGTGGATTCGATTTACCTGTGTCAAACTTATTAATGTATGCCTAAACAACTCGTGTGCAACAATTCTAATTTTCTCGTTATATTCTGCATGGATGACTTGAAACTGGGACATGTTTACTCCGATCATGTTAATACAGATATGAAGATATGCAATTTGATGAGTTTGAAGGTATGTGCTCATTTTGTTGGCGAGAACCTCATGGTTTCCTTGTAATAGCTAAGGATTTCCTGCTTCATAATGAAAGAACCATAGGGGATTCGATCAGTTCATTAGCATACATCAGTGAACAATGAACTATCGTATCCAAGTTCGGCCATAGTGGCCTGAAACTTGTATTGGACAGTTGTGTTACGTCTACTGACGATGGCAACTGCAGTTTCGCAGGAAAAAGAGCCAAGAAAGTTAGAGGGCCAAAACATGACAGTGATGCGTCTAATGCATCCTTCATCTGCAGTGTCACTTCAGATGCGATGCAATCACTGTCGTTTCTGCAGGCATTGTGCACTAAGTATGATGCTTATCTTCACACACTGATAACTGGAATGAACCGGTTCACTATTTCAAAGTCGATACTCAATGTTATGAGGAAGCGAATTGGTGGCAGGTTTCTTCAGGTGTTGGCTGCAATTACAGATACGGAACTGAAAGCATTGATGGGGAGTGTAAGCAAACTCTCTGCCTTAGACAAAAAACTCACGACTGTGGATAATCGCCTCGTGTGGTCGACTGTGTTGTGTGTTAAGTTCGAAAGTCAAATTGTCACAATGACTGAGGCGGTGAGCAAACTCTCTGTTTTCGGTGGTCGTCTCGAGGCTATGGAAGACAGGTTATAAACAAGGATTGTTCGTGTATTCTCCACTACGAATTCCAACGACGAGTTATGGCTTCGTTGCAAGCATATTCGGGATGCTGTAACTCGTCATATCAGCAGGTCTAAAGCAAATTTTACGATCCTACTCAGACCGACAGAAGTAGCTGTAACAAGCCCAATCCATCCTGCACAATTAGGTCGCACCTAAATGATACTGTGTGTGTTATTTATACTATGTACATCCTGCTCGCTGTTTTAGTATAATGACTGCAGCTGCCGAGGATTTACACCACGTAATTGATACTTTGCGACATGTGTTTACTGGCTAAGCACGTGCACATGGAGAGCTATGCTACTTTGGAAGAGGTTTTCAGACCAATCATATCGCGGCTAGACCATTTACAATGGCAAACTGTTGCCCCTGCTGCTGAAATGGAGAAAGAACTAGACATCGAACCCAGGACCAAGAGTAAGAGCAAGTAAATTCCAGAAGATACTGCATCTGATGAAGATGATGATTTACCCTTGGCTGCAAGGAAACATAAAAAGAACAAACCCAATTTTCACTACACAACCTTACGCATTTACTTGAAATCGTTCACAGCGAGATTTAATGTTGGAATGTATGGTGTTTATAGGCAAAATAAGAAATGATTCTCGGGGAACAGATAATTTTTTTTGTCCGACGATTTTATACAGATTCGTGATGAAGCTATATATGCTTTTCCAAGCCTCTATGCATTGTTAGTTAAGCACGAGCCTGATCAGTACTCATGTGAGGCACTTCGCCAATAGAAGCTCTTTCTTACCCTTACTAGTGCTTATAAGAACAAGATACACCCCAAGTTCGCCATTATTGCTGATCTGTTTTCGGACATTGGCTTAGCGATAAGATTGGGCCTGACATCAAAACTGGATGGAAGCAATCGACTTGAGTATGTTTATTTTAATGAACCTAATGAGCTCATATCATGCCTACAACTGCTAGTTGCTTCTGAGCAAGCTGGCAATAATTCCCACACAAACAAGATTATGAATATTTTATAACTGTCTGAAGGTGGGTACATATAATAAAAAAGGTCTCGTGTGCAGGCCGCTGATGAGATACACAGGCCTGCGCATCATAATTATCCAAAGAGGAAAATACTAGTATTTTGACTCAAATATCTATGCCAGGCTGACCTAGTTTAAATGATACCATACACATATGTTAATAATGGCTTCAGATATATGTTGACTCTCATCGATAGTTACAGCAAGTATGAGTGGGCTTTCCCAGTTGTCGGGAATGTGGGAATGATGTTAGCAAGGCAATGATGACTGTTTTGCAAGACAGAGGAGGCCCTAAGCATTTACAGACTAACAAGGGATGATAATTCTTCAATCCTACATTTCAGGCACTGATGGCACAGCATGGCATGATACATTGCAGTACTCATTGCAGAATGAAGGCATCCATCATGGAACAGTTTAATTTTTACTTCGAAGACTGTAACATGGTAAGAATTTTCGTGTCGTGGAAGTTACAAGTGGTTGGACATGCTGCCTCACCTGTTGATATCCTACAATCACCGAGTACATTGTACTACACGTATGAGGTCAGTTGACATTAAGGATAATTCTTTGCTGCAAACAGTGCAGGGGGCTGAGAAGAGGGTAGAGCACACATTGGTGACAATATTTGCATTTTGCGAGACAGTGACATGTTTTCTAATTCAATCTTAAATAGTTCGGAAATTACAGGCAACTATGCTTATAAGTGGGCTTAAGGCATACTTGATGCATGCATAGTGCAACATATGGTATGTTCTGGCATTCCTGGAGTCCTGGCTGGGGAGCCAGGAGCTACACAGAAGTGTGCGCGCTCGAATGTATGGACAATTTTGAGATACAGAAGTGTGCATGCGTGATAGCCGCGCATTTCCATTGCTGCACAGTTGACTCTGTATGGATTCATATATATTTTATATAGTGATGCGACCTGCGAAAAATGTTTTGAGTATATAAATTTTATTTTCTAAATGATAGAATGAAGGTACTTTTTCTTTAAAGTCGCAGCCTGTCTGTGTGTCTATATGGATGCATGTTACATGCGAATGTATTTTTTAAATAAGTTACCAGTACTCGCGCAGTTCGGACTAGGCACAGTACAATTGCTATATATATATATATATATATATATATATATATATATATAAAGTGTCTGCATGCGCATTTGGTGCCTGCAGTTTTTTTCTATATATATTCGACACTAAACATCGTGATGACAAGTTCATTTTCTGGGTATTCCATTGGCCGATGTGAGTATATACTTTATTACGTCTCCTAATCATGCAATGGCGATTTTTTGTATATATAAAGTCGGGACCTGTCCAATTTTTTCCCAAATTCTGGGGTGGTAATCACTACATACGTATTCGTAATTAAACATCCTCTCTTTCTAGATGTCGCTGTAGTATTGTGGGAAAGATGCTCGACTGCCGACCTAAGGTGTGCTGGAACAATCCTGTACGCCTCCTGCATTTTTTAAAGTTCCGAAACAGCAACATACTAAAACAATTCCAGTACTCCTAGTGGCCGCTGTTTGAACTAAACTCCCTGATACTAGCGCGCTTCTGCAGGTGGTGTGATTACCAACACACACCAAAATGCCAGCATCGATACCAGTGCTCCTAGCTGCGAGCGGTAGAACTTCGCACACTCTGGTGGTGGGTGCTAGAATTAAAGATGGCCACCTTCATCAAATGACTGGTGGCAGGCGCGGGAATTAAATATGGAGGATGCAAAAAGCAAGAGAGAGAGAGAGAGAGAGGGGAAAAGGGTATGAGACAAGAGACAATATAAAAGAAACCAGAAGGAATAAGAGAAAACCAGGGTGATAGAACGGTCGGGCGTGGGGGCGAGAGAGACAATAAGGATTGAGAGATCATGAGAAAAGTAAATCGGAGTGCCAGAGCATGAGATGAAAAAATCGGAATGCAATAGCATGAAGAGAAAAAGTGGAATGATAGAGCAGGAGGTTGAGAATAGGGAAGAAGGGAAATTTTGAGGGAATAACAAGATGGACGCTGCTAACGAGGAATGACAGAGCAGGATATTTCGGCGTGACGTTATCGAAGATGGTTCCCGTGGCTTCCGGTTTCCCGCCAGGACGCCAGGAGCGCTAGAATCCCAATTTTCTAGCTACTGACGATTATAAATGTTAAATAATCACACAATATAATCCACTCGGTTCAAGATTGACTTAATAAGGCAGAAAACTATGGCTACGTATTTCCTCCAATTTTGTATCTGCCCACCACATTTAACAAGCTACCGAGTAACATACCATAAACATTCGTCAGCTAAGTAGAAATGCAAAATTGTCACACTGTATATATACATACGTATTTTACGCCAATTATTGTACTAATAAATACCTATGCCATGACTACAAAAAAACCTTGGACAAGAAGTCATTTTACCGTAGACTCAGATATGCTTTGATTAACTGTTCTATAAAATTTAAAGGTTGTCCTGAGTTTTAAACCCATTTAAAATATGATAATGTGTGTATGCATTACGAACCTTTTCCTGGTTTGCTGTAACGCCGTAGATATGTACATTTCGAAACCAAGCTTAATGGTATGGTCTTAAAAGTATTAAGCTTTACAAACAAAAGACCCTAAAAACTTTATATGTTCTCAAAGCTCACAATTTATATGTGGCAACCGAATACCAAAGAATCGGCTTATAATCGTTAATGCTTTCTATGAGCGTAAAGTCACCAACATATTTTTCAGAATATTCATGATGCAAGGTTAAGTAATATTAATAGCCCACGTTCTGCAAGGCATTAATTAAACCAACACCATAATAGATCATAGCTATCGCCTTTCTGTGGACATTATTACTGTCCACTGCCGGAACTTCAGAGTTTTATTATTGGCTGTTGTTGAGGCATTCTGCCAGCATAAACTCCTCTCACTGGTTCTGTTATGTTAAGTTAAGAAAATGTCATTCCTATCTACTAGTCAGATCAAAAGTGTTTCCGGTTGAATAACTTCCTAGAAACGAACCAATGATTTCCATTGATGTGACTGGTTCTGCTAACATTATTCTCACCAGGACATAGTGAGGAAAAAAAAAACTAACATTTAATTTTGTGCCGAAAGACAAATAATTGCACACAAATATCAGGTTGAACACTTTATATGTCGAATTAATAAACATACAATAACTTCGAAATACTACACTTGAACAATCAATTAAAATTTTTCATCATAGCCAAAAAACACTACGTTGAGATAATCCATCACAATTAATTTCTTCAATAATAAGAATTGCTTGAAAAGGAAATAAATCTGAATTACAGCTTCCAAAAGAACTAAATTTATAAAATTACAATGTTCAATATTAGTTTCTTTAATAACAATAAGAACAAATCATTAAGTAGTTGACTAGGATATAACCTTATTTTACTTNGAAAAGGGGGGGGGGGGGCAACAAGAACCATACCCATCAAAGCCTTCATTTCCTATAATTCACATTTTAAAAATTACCATTAAAACATTATTTTCGGTGGAGAAAATCATAGATGACCCGGCAAAGCTCCTACCAAATAAAAAAATTTCAAAAGTAACCACAATTAAAACGTATGAAAAAAGCACAACGAGAGAGTCGTGGAAACAAATGTCTATAATAAAGATTAAGGCTTCGGCTGCCTAAAAGGGGACAAACACTACACGTTAAAACACGGGGAAAACAGTAACACGACGTTTTCGTTAATCCGAAACCAAATTTAGACTGGCAGCCAAAACCACAATTTAGAAAAAAAATTAGCAATACTGTTTACTGTTTACCCAAGACAAACATAACTATGCCACAGAAAACATATAAACATTTAAAAACAGCCCCTGAACACACTGATCGTTCTCCAAGACTCGCCGTTTTAACGCCCCATCGCTCAGCGGCTCGAGCAAACAAGTAAAATTATGTTATCAACATGGCGGCAGCTACGTCCTGCTGGACGAAAAGGTGCGGCGGTTAATCCGTTCCGAAGTTCTCTGCAGGCGAAACGTTTCAGACGTCGGTGGGGCAAAGAATAGGAGCCCCAGGCCGTGCAACAACTAAAGTAAACTATCAAGCCCCAATAAAAAAATTTTGACGCATGAAGGAGGAGGGGAAAGCGATGAAGGCTAACAGGGGAGGGGGGGGTGGTAAAGGAGGGGATCCGAGCCTAGCATAGAACATATCACCGCGCCCGGAGTTGGAGTCGAAGGAAATATCTCGCGCGACGAGCGCTAGCGTCGCAATTTTACGAATGTTATGGCCAGCACAGTACAGATTTTATGTAAAAAAAATATCTGCCAGCACACGGAATTAACTTATATTTTTTGTGCAGTAAATGGTACTATTTTAATTGCACAGCTTAATTAATTCTTTGCTAGTATTCTGTGTCCTTTCACTGAATGTAAACTCTTAAGATCGCCGTCGATGTGCTACTCGTCGCAACGTCTATACAGGTAATTTAAATTTTTAAAAAAAAAAAAAAAAAAGTATATATTACTTTTTAGCCGATTCTTATCCTAATACGTAAAAAGAACGTAAACTAATAAGAATCCAACTTCAGTTTTAGAATAACACTTTTTAAAAACTTTACGTTAAAGAACAACTTTTCCTTGTTTGGTGCTAACACTAAGATCAGATATTCCATAAAAGGTTTGTGTACGCTGTTCATGGTAAAGTGAGCAATTTTGAAATGAACTTTTGAAAAACTGAATTTTCCCTATCTGATATATATTTTAACATGTAAACTGTAAAGTCGGTTACAAAGGAGGGAAAATAGTTCCCTGCTTTAACATTGAATTAAAAGTGCTAGGTAAACATTTGTGAATACAAAAAATAATTTATTTAGCTTTCTGTTGTTTTTTAATGCGTATGAGTGTAAGAATTTGAACATTTGTAAAATTTTTCCTTTTCCAATAACTTTGCACTTTGACTTGACTGACGCATAAATAAGGTGGTCAGGTCCCTGGCAACGTTAATTTTACATATGGTGGAGGAATACACAAGGTGCATGCAAGAAGAACTTAAGCAGGGATTTCAAAAATGCTCATTTCACCGTGAACAGCCTTTGGCTACGGGTAGGTCTATTTCTCGTGGAGCTACGGTTAAGGCGCCCGTCTACCTGGAACTTTTTCCCACGTTTAGGCCGAGAAGCGCGGGAGCGATAAGGGCGACACTGCCACGCGCATCAAGTACGCCATCACCGCTAACCGCAAGGCTCTGAACTGGCGTGCAGTGTTCTCGTCGTGCTGCGTGTACCTATGGGACTTTCAGCGGTGACCATGTAATTTTATTAGTGGGAAGTCTTTAGGAAGGTTCAACGCAGGCCCCTATAGTAGTTTTGTATGTATCTGATGCGTGCATTTTGAGCTACAGCGCCTTGGAAAGGCCGTTTTTAGCGGTTTTGGAGTACTCTGAATTGATGTTTCTAACGTACGTGATATTTTGAAAGTACTTAACAGCTCTCGTCTGAAGTGTGTGTTCTTTTCGTAGATCAGCAAGTTGGATGCCCGCTTAATAGTTTCGTTAAAAAAACGTGTATTTCGAACACTCTGCAACGCAGTTCAAGCGCCAGGTAGACGGGCGCCTTAGAAGCGTTTCGTAATCCGCGAAAAGGCTTTCACAAGAAAAGGCGGCACTGGTTCTCACGGGAAGGCGACGCATCGTGTGACACGGCCGGGTATCCGCTCATCTCTCGTTTTGTGCATGACCCAGTAATATCGCTCCCAGCACGGCAGTGGGTAAAAGTGCTGCGCGGAAGATTGTTTTCACCAAACTCTACGCTTGCGAAACACTGAGCGTCGGACCGCGCGTAAGGGTGCGTTGAACACACACCGCTGACCTACTGCGTGCGCAGAAACACGCAGTGATGACGTTTTGATGGAACAGCCGCGCCTAAAAGAATCGCAGCAGCGTTAGGGACCATAATTGTAGTAGACGATCATCCTTCGATGAGGGTGGTCGGTTTTCACTGCACTCAAGAGCAAATTTTATGTATTTAAGGTGGCCGCCTTGGGTAGGCCACCGAGCGAGCGGTGTGCAGAGCTCCAGCAGAAAACGTTTTATTAAAAAACCGTCCAACGTGTCTGAGTGAGATCTGCTTACGAATAGCATTAAAGAAACGTTACGCGTCTTTATGCGTTTTTCAGTTCCTCTATTTCTCTCTAAAGCATGTTTTTGTGATAGTGAAAATCGCCCAAACGGGTGTTTTCACTGTCATTTTTAGGTATGAACATTCCGGTATAAAACATTAAAAAAGGTACAGGGACGCGTATCAAACCTTTATTTTTATTATTACCTCATAAAATGATATGGTTTCCGCTGAACGTATCACAGAGGCGCGTTATCGACGGCAACACTGCACGCCAGTTCAGTGATTTGTGCGTAGAGGCGATGAGAGTTGATGCGCATGTCTCGGTCGGCCCTAGCGCTCTCGCGCTTTAAGGCCTCATGCGTGCAACCTTCAACCAGGTGGCAACTTTAATTTATTACTAGGACCCCATTTGTTTACCTCACTACGCGCATATAATTTTTAAGCAACTGTGCGTGTTAATCCACGGTGTCTTCGATGTATGGTTCCTGAGATATGGCGAGCGAATTTATTGTTTTAACCGTGACTTGTTGTGTATTATTTTAACTATCATTTTCTGTTTCTGTCGAGGATGGTAACATTTTAGCTGAAAGTTTTGATTCTAGCATATAATTAGAAAGACATGAATGAAAATGTGTCTTTTTTTCATTCGCTGCTATCGCTTTTTCCACTCGTGTTGAGTCTTGAATACAGCCATCTCGTTTTTTCCATTGCAATTTACCTGTGGTACTGAAAATTTGTTAATCACCGGGACATACAAAAATGTGTGTGACACAATCCCAAATTTTACGAATTCTTCGAATATTTTTGCAAATTAAATTCATATTCTTTAAAAGTGCTTTTCTTTGAAAGTTATTTGTTTTCGGTCTATCCTCACTAATCCGAACTGTGGACTTGAGAACGTCGTATCTTGTCAACGTCACTTATGAATTCTTTTACTGGGGATTTCTGCGTTCATAAATAAACTGTCGATATTTCACGATCGATTGAAAGAACACTCGCGAGATATACGAGTGATTTCACGTTTCTGAACTTGAGGTGCCTTTCCGCCACGTTTGCCACCGTTCTCGTGACTAGCAGCGCATCCACGCGTTTGTCCAATTACTCTGTGAAATCGCTAGAAATATAAATGTTGCAATTACGGCCAATATGAAGAGCCGAGAATATAAGGTGTAAGTGGTCCATCAACTCCGTCAAAAATTTTCAGATAATCAAAAACATTGAATTAAGAAAGGAGGGGAATGTACAAAATAAAAAGGGGGAAGGAAGAAATAATTAGAGATTTTATTCGATCAGCCTCTCGTAGTTTTCAGTACTTCGACTCTGCTTCTAATGTGTTTTAAAAAAAGTTCAAATTACACTATATTAAACATTACATATATTTAAAGAATACAAGAAATAGAACACATTTTCTAAACAGGCTATAACTGCAGGTATATAAATCAGTGTTCATGTTTAACTCTAATAAAAGTATGATTACGGATATTTTCAGAGCTTGACTTCTGGAATATTTTGGTAACAAAATCAGATTTACCTCTTTAGATTATGGACGGTGCACACCATGATGTAAGCGCCGAATAAATTAAGAAGCTAGGAATTTGTTTTTTGAACAGTGTTCATGATGTTCATGATGCGATCAGTCCTTATTGGCAATTCGAGGGGCAACCGGCTGTAAAAGAGAAAATGTCGGATGAACCAGAGGTTGTAGAAATTTCTTCTGACAATGGAGCAGACTAGTGATGTAACGAATGTCTATTTTTTCACATTCGCGAATGCGAATGCGAATGCGAATATTCACCTCCGACATTCGCGAATGCGAATGCGAATGCGAATGTTGGTTTTTCAAATATGGCGCCAAAAGCGTGCGCCTACGAACTCGAATTTTACCGCGCGTTTATAACTGGCCGGCCGGGCGGCCATGTTAAAACCGAGAGTAGCCCATATGCCCCGACTCTGAACGAAGTAAACAAATCGTGATTGCTGGCTTACTGAATGAAGTTAGCTGCTAATAATGTTTTCGTAAATATTTAGTTTGAGGTTACCTTGACGCGTACCGCTCATACCTACCAGTAGTGGCGACGCTATTCTTACCCACGCCGTAAACCGATGGCCTAACGACCAGAGGAATCCCCGAGTTCGAACCAACTGCACCTGTCATGTTGCCTGAGTCACGACGTGACGCTGCGAACGCGGGGAGTCCCGGGCATGTTATCGCCCCTCGCCACAAGAAATTACTAATCGGGGAAAAACAGTGCACCCCGCCTACCCCTATCCCACCGCAAACACGAGAGGGTAAGTCCCGAGTTATATGGAAAATAGAACAGAAACATATATATACAGGAGCCACAGAGGACCATTAAGTCAGTTATGCGACAGTTAAGAGAGTTACGCGAGAGTGAAGGACAGTTGAGGTCAGTTACGCGAGAGTTACGAGACGTTTACGACGGAGCAGCAGCGACAAGACAGTTACAACGCAGTTACGACGGAGTCGGGAGTTACGCCGGAGTCACGAGAGAGTCAGATACGAGGAACGACGAGCGACGAGGAGAGAACTGCACGTCCAGGGATCGAGCCCAGGACTTCGCGGGAGAGACACCGAGACAGCACGACAACACCAGCCACCAGCATCGAGGTAATTTCAGCAACCCGCCGAAACCTCCCCCCGACGCAAACATTCGCCGAGACGTGTGTAGGGCGCGGGATAGCTAGATTCCACCGTCCGAGGAGATATAAAAGGGGCTAGGTCTCATAGATGTACAGGTCACTGTAACTTTGGACAATAAAAGTTAAGCGTGAATAAACCGAACCCAGTTACGTCTTTGTGTCACCCCTCTTACAGCAGCCCAAGGTGCCGTTAGCCAGCACCGTAACAAATTACTACGTACCCTGCTATCCACCATCCTGTATAGTACAGGTGGGAGCAGCGTCGAGTCAACATACTTAAGTTTTGTTTTTAACTTGTAAAGACTCTATTGTTGTAATTGTACAGTGATAAGTGATATTTCAAAATGAAGCGGTCGTGTGTTAGCGAAGTTTGGACTTATTTTACAATATGTGATGCTGAAAATGTGAAATGCAAAATATGTAATAAACAATACTCGCGCAAAGGAAGAACAACAAGTGCTATGAGAAATCACCTGGAAGCTTTGCATAAAAACGAGTATAATGCTTTAAAGAATAGGGAAAATGAAAAGCGAAATGCTTCTACAACAAGTGTTGTGGCCTCCACTTCGCGACAATGTACGAAAACCGACCTGAAACAAATGTCTTTGACTGATTGCGTCGAAAAAACAAAAAAGTGGGATAACAACAATGCCAAGTCTTTGGAAATTGATAATTTAATAAGCGAAATGATTGCTTTAGAGGACTTACCCTTTAGTTTTGTCGAAAGCGTTGGATTTGTCAGACTATTGAACCATCTTTGTCCGTCGTATAATATAAAAAGCCGACAACATTTTTCTTCGTTTATATGTGAGAATTTCTACGGCAAAGTCAAAGATAAAATTTTGGGATTAATTAAGTCATTTGAAAAATTGGCGTTTACAACTGATATTTGGTCTGATTCTTGTTCAGGAATATCTTTGCTGAGTCTTACATGTCATGGTATAACAAAAAACTTTGAGAGAAAAATGATTGTGTTAAACGCAGAGGTATTTAACGATGGCCGACATACTGGTGAAAATATAGCTATAAAACTTGAAACCATGTTGTCGCATTGGAAAATACCTAAAGAAAAAGTGCAATGCATTGTTAGAGATGGTGGCACAAACATGAAAAAGTGTTTTCCTTGTTACTAATTAGAGACATTGATTGTTCGTCACACCAAATTCAGCTGGTTATCAAGGAGGGGTTTAAGGCACAAGATTCCGTTATAACAGTGATTGCAAAATGTAAAAAGATGGCAACACATTTTCATCACTCAAATGTAGCTCAAGATGAACTGGCTGCTCTACAAGAAAGACTCGATCAGCCAAAGCTGAAAATCATACAAGAGTGTGCTACAAGATGGAATAGCAGCTTGTATATGTTAGAGCGTATTATGAAAAACGAAGATTCGTTATGTCTTTATGCTTCCCAGAATAACAAGATTTCGCAGGTAACTTCCGAAGAGTGGGTTATTGTGGAAAAAATAATAACTTTGCTCAGACCTTTTGAAGAAATTACAAAAGAACTAAGTGCAGCCAATATTTCTGTATCCTCAGTAATTCCATTATTGTCCACTTTGGAAAAAATTATTGGTGAATTTGATGTGACCGACGAATGCGTTGGGAATACGATTTTAGTTCTTAAACGAGAACTATGTCGCAGATTTTCCCATTTGGAAAATGACGTATTGTTTGCTACGGCAACTTTTATTGACCCGAGATACAAATTAAAATTTTTCAAAAATTCTTCAACCAGAGATCAAGTTGTGAAAAATATTTTAGAGTCAATTGGAAACGATGAATCAAGCCTATCGTCTTGTTCAAATCCTAAGCGTGCCAGAATGACTACTCATCGGATTGAAACATCTGGTTCCAGTGCCAGTCTGACAGAGAAATCTATATCTTTAAGAGACACCATGAAATTGCTGATGGATTCCAGCGAAAGTGAAGAAGAAGAAAATGAATGTACGAACCCTATAGAAGTTTTGATAAAAAAAACCATCAATAAATATTTATTAGGTAAACGTGTGGAATATGATGTAGATACACTTACATGGTGGGCGGTAAATAATAAGAATGATGGTAATATTTCTCCCATAGCCAGGCAATATTTAGTAACACCACCCACTAGTGTGGCTAGCGAAAGGGTCTTTAGTGGGGCTGGTCTTCTTTACACACCCCACCGAAATAGGCTGCAAGGAGAAAAGGCATCAAAACTTCTATTTCTGAAGTTTAATATTCCTCTACTCTTATTTAATTACTAAGTGTTTCACTTAATTGTGCTTAGATATAAACAATTTTTCATAGTTTTATTTTTCGATTTCAAGAAGTAATGTTTAATGGATATCTTAAAAATTACATAAATAGTGAGTTAGTACGAGTACCAAAGTTAAAATTAACAAAATGTTAAGAACATATTTGCTTTAATTGAAAAGAAGATTATTATATTGTTTGTTTTTCTTCACAATATATTTTTAACTCTATTCATAAGAAGTCGATTTGAATTAAAATTAAACATTATTACTAGTTCGTTAAAAGATCTCACATATTTGAATAAGATACTCTTTAGGTCGCATAAATGCATATTGTTTAGTGTTTTTACAAAATATCTCATTTAAAGTTGATTTGTATAATTAAAAAGGTTGGGTTGTATCTTATTCCATTGTTTT
>NQII01005266.1:84381-132992 GCA_002778355.1 Clitarchus hookeri | reverse complement strand
GCGAATGCGAATATTCGTTGCACCACTAGAGCAGACCTCCCGTGGCGCAGTCGGTTGTGCGCAGCCTGCCTGCGGTGCGGGAGGTTCTGGGTTCGAATCATAGGCAAGGCATCGGTGTTAGTTTAAGTTATGTCATAAGTTAGTTTGTAAGTCCTCCCCTGATAAGTTTTCACGAATAGCACCGGGGCATCCGTCAAGTATGTCTAAGATTTGGGCAGATGGTACCGACAGCATGGGTTCCGATTTCACTATCAGAGATGATTGTGGTGATTAAAACTTTACATCGATGCTCACTACACAGTAAAAAATGTGTTGTTTGAATGATTCTTGCAGTGACGGGAGGAATTCATTGTTTCAACAATTAGACATGTTTGCAATGGCGTATGTCCATAATTATTCAAACCAACAGTATAAATGTTTTTACTTTGTACGACCCATTCTTTAGAAACTAGTTAGCATAATATTTTTTTAAAAGAAAGATACGAAATGGTTTATTTATTTTCATGTTTATAACTAGCATGAAAATCACAGTACTTGCTTGTTAAAATGCAACATTAGTTAAACACTTTCCTTAATGACGTGTTGTAATATTTGCCTTAAATTATTTATATTGTTACCAAAATTATTTTGGTAACTAGTTTACAAAGATTAAAAAAAAAAAAAAAAGGAAATTTTACTGTGTATTGATAACTGAGATAACTGAAGTGAAATAAATGCTTTTGTGTTGGCAAGTTCTTTTGTAAGCGCAAAATTTTATTTTCATTCTTTGGGACACAATCGCACCGAAAAAAATTTACACAGAAAAACTAAAACAGTAGCTTTAAAACTAATTTTTTAGAGTAACCACTGAATCATCAGTTTTCTGACATCAGAGTTCTGTAAATTATTTATCGCTCTACTAGTTACAGGAACAGAGTAAATACTGCAAAAGTTGTTATATTGCAGAAACGGGTTTCTTTGCAGTGTAAAATGTGTTTTGATGAAGAAATTATATTTGTAGTCGCAGATAAAACAGGTAGTAATATCTACATTAGCATTATTTCCTAGAAGCCACAACACATGTTATTGCTCTTGCTATTCTAACAGAAATTTGTTTCCAACAACTGTAGTTTTCTCAGTTTTACACATGTCGCGTGCCGGTTTAGGGATTATAGCACGATATTGGCTCACATCCATCACCCCCTCACACCACCCCCGCCTCGCGCAGTTCGCTAGGCGCCTACGAGACGGCACGTTGGACCACAGGCAGGTGGAAAGTTTCGGTACACGTGGAGCTGAAGCAAAGCCCCCCCCCACACCCCCTTCATCTTCGTACGTCTCTAGCCGCTGGGAGATCTGTTGAGAGTGCAGGGCTTTCTTGAGTCNCAGTCAGTAATATCGGGTACGTCAGGCAGTCATATCGGGGCAGTTGTTAGTTCATCTCCTCCGCCGAGAGACGTCAGTTCGAGCAGAGAGTAAGTCAGTACAACAGTTACCAAGGCCGGGATATCGGAACCCGGCCACGTCCGTCAGCCGCATCATTAAGGGGTCAGTCATATAAAAACAGTTGATCATCACCGGGCCGCGGGGAGAGTTGCATGAGTACGAGTCCGAACAGCAGTCCAGGGAAACACAGCACCGGCGGGACTGCTTCCAAGGCCTACCACTTCGCTGGAACTCATTCCCAGATGACAGCCTACCCACACTCAACAAGAGTTAAGTATGACAATCACCGTCACGAGAAGCCCACTCAACCAAGAATTCGCCCAGTAAATCCGAGTAACCAAACNCCACTCAACCAAGAATTCGCCCAATAAATCCGAGTAACCGAACTAGCACAGTACCGCACCTCGAAAGTTTTGATGTTGTGTATTTGTGAATATAGACACGAGACAATATATTCGTACTTCAAAATACCACAGTCATAGTCTACCTCATTACCAAACCTGCAACCTCCACGCACCTTATAGTCGGTGCCTGGGGGACATTAACTCTGACCATATCAGCCGCCATGGTTTACACAGTGGCGGTACCTGCGTCACACAGATACGTTGCATTTACTAGGTGGTTAGCGACCTTTTTACTACAGCAAGTTTGCACATACAATTCAAAGAATCTATGTACATTTTTGTCCAGATGTATTTGTATTGGAACATGGTGGAGTTGGACACACAGCTAAAACGTGTAGTGTAATTGTTATAATTGCGATTTTTAATGGATGCTATACATGTTTCGTTGTGCTACTATACTTGTGTTTTGTCGAGAAGGTTCACATGGATATTTTACAGGAAACATTAGGTATTGTCATAAACAACTGCTAAAGTATTTATTTTACTAAATGCCTTTTGAAATTATAGCTTTAATCTGCGAAACTAATCGCTGGAAGGCTTAAATACTTTCCGGAACGTCTGATACAGGGCCTGAATGATTAATATACACAGTATGTATATTAGCTATAGTATTTTCGCGGTTTTTTTTCACACTTTTTGAATCAAACCTTTGAAAAATCACTACATGTATGACGTGTTTAGTTATTTCCTAAATATGCCAAGTATCACAAGCGTTTTATACCTCTGTTAATATAACAGTATCTTATTTTTGGTTAAACTGAACTTTTACTAATAATTATCAATAAATTACAATGTTTCGTTAAAATAAATATGAACAAAAACAGCCAGAAAACATGTCTATTGGTAGCGCCTAGCAAGACATAGTTTTCATGCAAAATATTATTACGAGTTAGTGCGCATGAATTCGGTGCGTTGTACTTTGGTGTAATTTTATAGATTTAGTTAAGCTTTGTTTGCATCAGGCGGATGAATATCCTGGAAGTAGTACTTCAGCAGGGATAAAAAAAAAAACGTCACCGTGAATGCATTATATGAAGGTCCCCTGTTTCAGGAAGTATATAAACGGGAAGAACCGCAGAATCAGATAAAGGTATAACACTAAAAATATCCAAAACGTCGTATACTTGTTAGAATACACCGACATAAAATAGAACCTGAAAACCGATGTTTGCGAAATCAGATGCCATCTATTATCCCGGGAGATTGTAAAGAGGGAGGGGAGAACTATTGTACGTTCTATATAATGAGAAACGATGTTTTCAGAGTCACTAAAATGTTAAAAAAGTATTTTGTTTTAATAATTACAGAATTATTGCATAATTTATAAAAATTTTGGCAAAATACTTATTTTCAAAGAACTTAATATTTTTTGCTGACCTCAACATTATTTTTGGTGAATTTCTTTATTGTTTTCATTATTTTAAGTCAAATGTGTGTTGCAACACAATACAAAACTTACATACAACTTGATGTTTAACATCAAATGCTGCACAATAATGTAACTAATTTTTATGTTACGCATTTTTCACCCTTCTATTAGGATAAATAGAGTATCCTTGCCAGAGAAAATTGCATTTACTTATTTCTAATCACTATTTGCGTTTTAACTAATGTCAGAGTAAAAAAATCTTTTATTATCATAATTGTATTTTGTTTTATAAGTAAGGCGAAATATTTTCTTATTAACTAATTAAAAGTATTTTTGATTACTGGGCAGTTTCAAAAAACTGTTTTAATTCATTGTATATAATAAGCAATAAAATAAGAACACACAAAATAAAATAGTTAACTTATCTTACATCCATCTAAAATAGTACTTACGTCAAAAACATTTCAAGGTTACGAAGTTAATAACGCATGCAAAAAATTATATGAAAACAGTTTTATTTGTACATGTTCTTCGAATGTTATTTGTTACAGCGCAAAATTTCTTTCTATACAAACAAGCTTAGAACCGCTAAATTATCACGTCAATAACAAATCGACATTACGAAACGAGAAATAAAAGGCACTATTTTAGTAATAAAAACCGTGCAAATTCATGAAAATGCACACACATCTGAGTCTAGTGAACATCCAAATTACATTTTTTCACGTTAGCACTAAATTTTTACTCATGTATCTAACGCAACGTTTTTATTTTGGTCCCAGAACCAGCTGGATTACAATTAAAACACACATTTTCACGCATTTTACAAACTAATAAACAACCTGTAAAATTTAGCTTTATGGGTAACTGAACATTTTTAATGTCAACATCTTGGAAATATTCCTTGCCTATTCCTGTGTGTATTTAACGCAAGTAATATCTGAAACACATTCAGTAATGTTTGTTGCTTATCATGAAGACTAGTTCCACGCCTTAACGTTACTGAAAGAGAAATGCTTTAATTGTTTGCAACCAAAATTAATAGATTTTTTTTTACTTTATACGCAATTATATAAAAATTAGAATGTAAATAATATACACTCTATATGTTTATAGCTATACCTCGGTGTCACTTTGTCATCGAATGGTTGCAGTTCACTGGGTTCATGTTCTCTGATAAGTTTTAAGTATGACGAAGAACACTCAATAAGCTTAAATCAGAAACTCACCAAGACTTAAAAAATATTCAGTTAACCAGTCCAACCCAATATAGCACAAAGCCGTTATTGATTCAGTGTGGAAAACCAGTGCACACGACGAACTTGCTTGTGAAAGTGAATAACTATTCCGAATGTAAAATGGCAAGTCTCGCAAGTCTCGCAAGTACCAACACGGGAACTTACAAAACACTTTCTGGAGTTCAGGTGTCAGAGTAATTGTATTCACATTGCGGCTAAAACTAGGTAACTCTGGCAAAGGTCTGATTGAAGCTTTTGCTTCTGTGTAACCACCCACAGATATATTTTTGAACCAATATAATACTTCTGTGTATGTGGCCAACCCGCCAAACAAATACTCATAGTAGATTAAACCTAGTTTCAAAACAGTTTTTATGAACCATTAAAACGTTTTCGTCAACCGACGTGTTTACTTGATTAAACAAAACATTTTTTTGCACTCCGAAGCTTGTTTAGCCTACAACATATTTTGTAAGAACAGCTAAATATTTGTTTCGAAATAAACAAAATCTATATTTGATTAATTGAAACAATTAAAACAAAAGCTTTCACTAATTAACCTTTTATTTGAGAAATAAATTGCATAAAAAATTTGAAGGAAGGGGGTGAGATATTATCTTTGGTACCAGATTTGTTCTCTTGTAGTAGATAAGAGATTGGTATATATGAAAGAATTTCAAGTATACAGAAAATTCGATAGAAACATTTTATAGAACAGAAAATTTTTTTCATTGGGACAAAGTGGTACGTGAAAGAAACTGATACGTGGCAATCAATTATTGCAACTTTTGACACGAAATTTAAAATTCTTACAAACAAAATCATTTCCCTCACAATAATTATGTTATCCTAGGCTACGTGTCGTATTTATCTTACACGAGGAAATTGGTAGCAGTTAGACAGTATGGTTATTCAGATTGTAATATGCATATACCGTATTTAGCCATCCGTTATTTATTATTCTTTGCTCAACGCTTGCAAAAATTTAAATAATTACATCACAATCAATCTGGGTCAATGTTGTGAGGCATATAAAGGTCACACCGTGTTCTTTATTACATGTTTCAAAAAACTGGTATCTTCATGACGATTCTTACTCCCAATACCTTTATTCAGTCGAAGTTTTGGACGTTTCCTTCTGGATAAAGCCAGTTTCCTCCAATGACTATAAATAGTTTCGCACCATTAATGAGTTATGCTGGACACATCACTCCGCATATACTTTCTAAGAAAGTTTAAAAGTAACACGCGCTTACATAATACTGACACGTCCTTCTTAAATTGCTTACCAATACCGAAGCTAAATTTTTTGGAACTGGTTAAATTATTCCTCGAAACTCCGTACGAAATATTTAAATAATGGTTTCTTTTTAAACGTCTGAAAGTTGTTGTGGCATAAAGACTCATTAAGTGAAACTGAACTTACAGTGACTCTTTTTTTGTCGGTACAAATTAAATTAATTACTGTCTTTATGGAACTTTCACTGAGTGCGCTTCTTTTATTGCTATAACACAAACGTAAGATCCCCCGTACGTTTTCGTTTTCACGCAAATAACTGATTATAGAATTCCTGTGTTCATAATGCATTTCGCTTCAGAAAGCGAGCAAGCCTGTCGTGGTATTCAGAGCGGATAAGTAAATTTTGCCCCTCTAATTAAAGCAAAGAACAGTTTCACTGGAGCAGCAATGGGAATGCTACATCTCAAGATAAGGCTAGCAATGCGACTTACCGTAATCCTTAATAAAAAATACTTCCTAAGTCGTGTACAAGCAATAGAAGCTAACACATATTTAATCTCTCATTTGTTTTACAGTTTTATTGAATACCGTATACTAGGGTGACATTGAACCACCAAAAATGTTTGTTCTGATCTTTATTGATAAAGAAATAGAAAACATTACTTGGGCAGACAGCATACCAACTTTAAAATAAACAACTACAGTTAACTGTTTATTACCAAATGACACAGAAACAAAAAATATAAGCTCCAAGTTACCCCAGTGTGTACAAAGTAATCTCAGTTTACGGAAACTATAAAAATTTAAACATTAAAAAATTATATTTTTTATACATAATACAAACGTGACGTTGCAAAACATTTGTTGTACGCACATTTTGAAAATAATAAAATTGTGCATATAATTCTCCATCCAGCTTTAGTAACTGCTCCGTCTATAAAACCCTGGGTTTGTATTCGGAAGAAGGTCATGTGCAACATCTTTATGCGTAAGTTAGTGTGCTTTTAATACTGCTCCCTTACAAAAAACTGCAAGAAAAAACCTGGGAAAGTGATTAGAAAATGTGGTATCTACTATAAGGCTTCAACTATTCTGAGCACTTGGATGGGCATATATAATTAGACTTCTTTTGCCAGGATAAACATATATAAGTAAGTGTACAAGTGTCTTATAAATATTATACAGCAAACATCCTCTTACTATTACATCACACACATTAATTTATAAAAGTTATCGGTCTGAGCCCACGAATTACGAAGTTCAAGTATTGCTATGCGACGTGTGCATGTCTTCTTGTAGACTTTATCAGCAAGTCACTTGAATAACTCTTGCGGCTGTCCCGTTACGCACAGGATAAGGACAAGAAATTAGGATGCCCTCGGGCGAAAATAACGCGTCAAAATCACATTCGGGAGGTCGCATGTTCGATCCCGGCCCTGAGGAGCGAGAGGTAGCTTTCTCCCAAGTATTTTTTTTCATACCACTTCCAAGCGAATGCGGGTTCGTTTCCTTTGGTGCCGATCTCAGCCACCATTTTGGATTCCTTGATTTATTTTTTATTATGGTTTTTAAAGGAGAAAATTACGAAAATGCCACTGTAAATCTTTGGGGTGCATAAATACAATTAAAAATATAAATTCACTTCGAACCATTCCAACTCGCGTTATTATTTTACGTCACAATAAAATTCACTTTAATGTATACACTCGAGCCGGCGTCATTTCTCCATTGGCTGCCCCGTAATGTGTAGCCACTCAACTTCCGATCGGACCGTACGTGATTCGCGCACAAATGAGGTGTGGCGAGGAGAGGGGAGGTGAAGATATTTGAGTGGCTCATATAAGCGAGGTCTTGAGAGCCGATGAAGGTGATTGAGGTGAGTATGGAGCAGCGCCGGAATACTAGGACGGGGGAAGCGGGAGATCCCCGAGAAAACCCGCCCACCAGCTGCATCGTCCAGCACGATTCCCATATGTGAAACTCTGGGAGTGACCCGGCCAGGAATTGAACCCGGTTCGCCTTGGTGTGAGGCGAGCAGTTTAACCGCTCAGTCACCACGGCCCCTCGCGCACGAATGTTTATTCAGTTGCGCAGAGCTACACATGACGTGTCCAATGATAAAAGTACTGTCAAGGTACACCACTTTGAAGTGTAACGTATCACTAAAAAATGACGCGAGTTTAGCAGGCCGCTACCTGTAGACGTGTTACAATTAACGACAAAAGTATTCAGATTATAAAATAATTGTACTACATTAATTGTAACAAGTATACGTTATTAGATCAGATATGTCGCCACTGCAAGACAACGCATGCAGCTGAAGTTATGCAATGGCGTATAACGGCTCCCAGTCAGAATATCCTATGCATGGATCGTTGCACACAAAGTGTATTTGACCATCTACACTGTATACGGCAGAATAAAATATCCAATAAGGGAGAGAGTAGAGTGGAGATATTTGGGCCGCTCTTGAAATCTAGGTATCGAGAGCGGGTAAGGGGGAAGTGAGGTGAGTATGGAGCGGCACTGGAAAGCAATTGGAGGGGGGGAGGGACGGGAGATCTACGAGAAAACCCGCCGACCCGCGGCATCGTACGGCACGAAAATCCGGAAGCGACCCCACCGGAATTCGAATCCGGTCCACCTAGGTGGGAGGTGAGTAGTCTAACCACCACACCACCGCGGCCCCTTCCAATAAGGAAACTCCCTGACGTTGTGGGAGACATCATTCGTCGCTGAGACTATATATTCTGCAGTCTCATAATCACCTGTTGCCAATAACATCAAACACAAACATTTTTATTGGCCCCGACACACAACAGAGCTCTGTATAACAAGTTTGGTACGTTGCACTGCCTAACATTATGCATATATCTCGAATGCGTTAAAACAGTTTTCCTCTTAAAAGCTTTGATAATCAAGAAATCAAGGAATCCAAAACGGAGAATGATACCTAGATTATCACTAGAGATGATGGAAAGTCGCGAAAATGTTTCGAGTCAACATAATTCTATAATATTCTAACTAGTTTATTCTCTCATGATTGGATGAACAAGACCTTTACTCGGCTAACTTGTTTGCAGAACAATCACGAACGTTCTGCCTTATAGTACCAGAATCCTCATTGGCCCAGGTAAATAGGGTAGTAACTTCATACATGCATGGCAGCCAATAAGGAAAGTAAACTGTCGGGCATGTGAACGGTACGTCGAATCCTAGCAAGCAGTCAACTTTTCCCGCGATAAACCATCATCTCTACTTATCACACATACACTAGCCGCCACAGTGGTATAGACTGTTCACTGCAAACTGAGCACTTTTGAAAGCCTTTGCGTAGGATCAACTTCTCTGATTGCATTGTATCTTTCCACCACGTGATCACTTTATTCATGGGCGAAATCGTTGGCTTGTAGGGCAAGCTAATGTTATATTAATATGCATATTATGACTCTAATGTGAATGAAACAAAACACACGAACCTCACTGGACTAAAATTTAAACATTACTCTTCCAAAACAGCGCCGATTGTTAGGACTATAGTACAATCACGGTTAATTCCAACTTTTCTGTGACCTTGCTAAAGTTCTACTTCCAAGATATTCCTCCGTCCCATGCAAACACATCTCATCCGAGTTTAGAAAATTACACCAAAGTAACAAAGCACCGAATTTGTGCGCACTTAATTTAATAATATTTTCGGTGGGAAATATTTCTCACCAGGCATTTCCAACCATCATATTTTATCTGTGTTTGTATCGGTATTAATTTCGAATGAAATGATAAACTTTAAATACAAGTCAATTTAACGAAAAAAGACAACCAAATACGTCAGAGGTTTTGATTCGAGTAGCGTGAAGATACTGGGAATAGACTATATGCAGATCAGGGAAGAATTTTTTTTTAAAGGTTGGCTACAAAAGTGTTCACCTTACCGTGAACAGTCTACGAGCTCTCTGTACACTGAATGACTGGAGGGAGGGGCGAAGGCAGCTAGGCTATGGGCTGGGGGTTGGCGGCGCGGACGTAGGTCATCTGCATCTGCTGCACCTCGCGGCCGGGCCACGCCTGCGAGCGTCCGGCGTCGACGCTCTTCTTCATCTCCGGCTGCAGCTTCCCGGCCGACTCCGGCACCACCAGGTTCCTCGAGGAGCGGAACAGGTTGTCGTGATCCAGCCGACGTCGCCCCGCGATCTCCATCCTGCCCGTGTCTGCACGTAACAAAAAAATTCCTGTGCTTGTTACAGACAATTCTTTGGCGACTAGTTGATAAAGATTTTCTGGAAACTCTACAGATATAATAGTGTATATCCGCAATAAATTGTTTTAGAAAAGGTACGAAACGGTTATGTAGCTCAATATCGATAGTAAACTCGAAGTATTCATCACTTGCTAGTTAGAACTCAGTATTAGTTTCAGACGTTTCTCGCTTAGATTTTGAGAAATTTGTAGTGTTTCAAAAATATCTTTGGCAACCAGTTGCCATGGGATTCCTTGTACAAATAAAGACATTTTTTTACAGTGTACCACAAGAACAACGCTGCACTTGGAGAAGAATCCGTGTCATCTGGGATTTGCGTATCTCCCCCCCGCCTTCCCATAACGTATTTTTGGAGTCAATATTTAAAAATCAAGCTATTCGATGCATACACGCAATATTTTTTTGTTTTTGTAATTTAAAAAAAATGTTTTGGAAACTTGTCGCCAAAAAAGTTTTTAGTGCCATTTCAAGTTAAAGATTGTGTAAATGTTACAAGAGTCAGTATTACTGTAAGAATTTTCCCGTAGTTCTACAGATCCGGTTTTAGCACAAGTACAAATGCAACTGGTTTACAAACAATTTTTTTGCAAAAGTACTAGTACTTGTACTATTACAAGAAATTTTTAGTTCGAATTATAAGAATTTTTTTTTCTGTGTAGGGAACATCTTCACAATTATTTAGAAATTATTTTTCTCACATGATTAGTTTCACATATGTAACCGTAAACAACTATTACCTAATATGCCATTATGTAAATACCACATAGGGAAATACAGGTAAATTTGAAACCGTACAAATTAAAAAAAATTAGTTAAGTAGTCCTCTATGTCATGTCTAGCTTTTATTCTTTATGTCTGGTCATATGTAAGAAAAATCTAAGGTGGAATGGGTACTACCCCCTTAAAAGGTCTGCCTAGTAAATTTTTTTAAAGGATTCAAGGTCACTTCCAGCCACAAGGAAGCCTTGCAACGGTGAAGGTAAATAGAATACACGCTTCATGTGTGATCTGTTTCCTCAGACTTCTAAGCAGCGACTTTATTATCTTAATGCAGCAACCTGTTCACAGAAGATACAGCATTGTCACTACAGTTCAAAACACTGTTTCATAGAAGAATAAATGTAAACAAGGGGCTATTTACAACAATTGTTGCCGATCTCGGAACTTTTCAACGACCACATTTATGTTTCAATAACCAAATTAAAGAATGTGCATCAAACCATCAACTCTCATTTCTGCCGAGAAAAATATTTACATTAAAATATTACATATTTTTTTTTTTTTATAAGAATAGATACGATTGCTTGTAACGAGACCCGTATGACAACTGGGGAACCCTTAACTCTTCGAGGACTAAGCCTAGCACCACCTGTTTCCCGGGGAAATATTTACACGTAGGGTAGGCTTCAATAACCCACTTGCACACGCCGCAAATAACGTCCGTCTATTGGTCGCGTGTCTCAGTGAGAAGACAGTTCCTTACCTGGCTGGACCGATCAGATATTGAACTTCCATGATTCTTGGGGAAACACCTAAAACGCGTAACAATTATAAGCACCCAGTCACTGAGGAAGAGCTGAGATAAAGTGTTTCGGTATGGAATTAGTTGCGAAATGTTTTCCGGGAAAACAGTTTCCCGTCACTATGCCCGAGTCAAAACCGAACAACGCTAGTATGATGACCACTCCTCTGTCATTGAAGACAAAACTTGCCCCGACATGTTTCCATCTCACCGATAGTTTCTATGCTCACGTTACCTTAACGTTACGTCAAACCTGTTATGGGTTTAGTGAACAAAAAATTGGACGTACGGTTAGTAAGGTTGCGAGAATGTGACTTTTTTTTTGTCACGAAATGAAAACGAAAGAAATGTTATGACCTTTCATGGAACAGAAACTTAAATGAAAAAAAAATGTCATTAGATCTCAGTCTTAACGAAAGATTAACGAATTTCATAACATTTTAGCAAGTTGTTCATTGTGACAAATTTGTTGCAAAATCAAACAAAAAAAAGTAAGATATGGAGTATTTACCATGTACATATTTCAGTTATAAAATAATGAAAACGAAAAAGACGATTTACAGGAAAAAATGTTCTTTGCTGGTGCACTAAATGTACATTCATTTGACACCAAAAAATTCACATAAATCGAGAATTTTCGTTACAACTTTCGGTAACCAAATTTATTACCGAAACGAAAAAGAAAATTTTCATTTTTGTTTCGGTATACCGAATATTCGCACAACCCTAATGGTTAGTGACATACGAACGTTATGGACTGTACATAATGTTACAAATGATAGCCCACTTAAGTTGGTGCACATTAGTAGATAAGTACAGTAGGTTCCTGTACAACGGCTGTTGGCCGAGTAGCTGAGGTGCCGTCCGTCTACTTGGTTGACATCTCAAATTTCCCATTTTCCCCTGAATAGGATATGTATCGTTCCAGGAAGCACTGTCAACAAGTTTATGGAACGCAATGGGGCTTCAAACAGGGGAATTAAAAAGGCATTGAGATACTCAAAAACTCGTGCAGTATTGACTATTTTACCTGCGACATCGCCCATTGAAAGATTCCCATGTGCTTTCCTCGACTGGAGACTGTCGAAGATTTCGACGTCTTCTGGAGCCATCTGGACACAAGAGACGAATATGTATTATTGTAAACTTACTGCTGCAAATTTTTCTGACGCCAAGATATTACATAAAAGTAACTGTAGTACTCTCTCTATAAACAAGACATTTGAGAGGAAATGCGTTGTTTGAGAGTTTTTAATTTGTGTAGTTATTACGGACAGCCTTAAAAGCAAAACAATATTAAAATCTGCGTGGAAAATTTCCAACCACACAGTTTTATATGATGAATTGATTAAGTTATGAATCATTAATGTGCCTTGTTTTAAGGTACAATTAGCTGTGTAAATAAATATTTCACAGAGATTATCATTGCTCACTAGCAATTAAACATTCCAGGTACAATTCAAAGCAAATATTAGTAAGAGGCACATACCAAATATACTAAAACACCAGCAAAATATTTTGCAGCTTAGTATTTTTCTTTTTAAAAATTATTAATAGCATATCGCTATTCAAGTATTCATCTATTACTGAATAATTTTTGAGATAAGCGTGAATGCTATACACCTACTTTCTCTTGTTGTATTGAAAGGCGAAAAGGCGATTAGGCTAATTAGTAGACATATGTTGTCAGGTTCTTGAAAGGCTGAAACCGGCGATATCTCAGTAACTTGGCATGTACGCTAGCCACCTACAGCATTGCAGTGAATTTGTATGAGATGGTGATGCTAAAGACGTGACTTAATGCGTGGATAACGGTGCACTCAAGCATTCTGATGCGAACTTACCAGTTTGTAAGACGTCTGGCGGAGAGTTAAAAAAACAGGTTATTTTACGTGTGCAGGTATTTCGAAGCAAGTCGACCTCTTGTAACTTGTGAAACCTCTCGGCTCGCAAAAGTAAGTCGCGAGCGCATAAGCTGACTAGTGTAATGGTTCCACGTGAGAAGTTGCTTTCAGGGATATTTTCTACATAATGAGATGGGTATAATCACGCATCCCAAAGAGTCCCAAACAACTTCCTTCTACATAATACCATGAGGTGAAATGGAACACAGTGCCGAAACAACCCGTTAAACNTGAAATGGAACACAGTGCCGAAACAACCCGTTAAACCATTGGCTGCAGCACGGGACGCTTGTGCGTTTACAGTAGTCTGAAAAGCATGAAGTCGAGTAGATTGGGAACCCAGCTTTAAAAAAATAAGAAACTTATGGTAAGGACAATAGGCCAGTTGGCGCGTAATTAATCTCTTAGATGGATATTTAACTAATGCACCACTCACATTTTTGGATAATACATGAAAACCAAATTAAGTGGAACTGAAAAAAAAAAANGATATTTAACTAATGCACCACTCACATTTTTGGATAATACATGAAAACCAAATTAAGTGGAACTGAAAAAAAAAAACCTTATTTTTATGAAGAATTTACGCACATACTTTTAGATATTTACATTTGTAGTAAGTGTATTGCCAAAAAAACATTATCATTAATAACTTAAATCCAGTAGACTCCAGATAACAAGTCAGAAGTCCAAACCCACTACCGGGAATAAGATTTATCTGGAGCTCGCTCGTCGCTTGTGACGCAAAAATAAAACCCCATTTTGACGTAGTCTGAAAAAAAACCTTGTGTTTTAAATTTCCAGTGACATTTTTATGCCCGTGCAGGCCAGCACATTGAGAAACTTTTCTTGATAAATACCGTTAGAACATAGAAAATTCAGTTACCGTTATTAAATTATCGTCACAGCAAAGAATAAATATTTGAAAATTTACAATTTCTTTTCAAATTCATGCAACTGATTTCCAGAAATTTTTATCGTGTGTTTCTAGCCTAACTAATGGGGCAATAGGGTTGATGCTGACTTTGTACAAGTACTGACCTTACAACCTTAATCAGTTCTTATTGCGAGTCTTGAATTGGACTCGAACCGAAGGCCAGTTTTTTTGTAGGACTAGGGCCATCACGCCTTTCCGCACTTCGGCCCCCACGGATAAGGTATCTGGCTATTTAGACTGTTCACGGTAGAGTGAGCACTTTTGAGGCCCTAGTTACTTTTTCCTTTAAGCCATTTTTATCCTTTAACCACCATTTAAAATAAATATTGCCATGTAACTAATAAACACATTGTGTATATTACACCGCACTCGGAAGTTAACGTCTAAGGCTACAATAAAATATATTTATTGACAATTATTCCGAATGAGAGGGCTTTCAAAATTGCTCACTTTATCGCGAATAGCCTATACACCCGTTCAATATGGCCACTATCCATTTTACCCACAGCCGACAAGACATCGAGGCCTCAATCTGGCGCTGGTCAACGTTCTGAGAATGACTCTCACTTCGTTCTGAGACACTTCATTCAATCACAACATCAGTGACTCGGTCGGACAGCTATCCTTCCTCCCGTTGTCAGTCTGGGATAACAAAGAAACTGTAATCATTTCCTCCATGGAAAGGAGAGTTTGGGATTTTCCTCCAGGCGTCCCAGGATGCGGAGGCTGCGAGTCTAGTGTCCAGCCGAACATGCGGTGACGGGAGAACCCTTGCCTCCCACGACACTAAGGAGTTTATTTACACTTCAAGAAATTATTCGCAAACTTACCACATTGGTGTATACGCATAGCGATCAAGCGTGAGTGGTATTCATGTATTTACCATCCATGGCAGCGTTTCTAGATCTGCTCACGAAAGAGTCAGATGAGTAGCGAAGTTTCTATATTTATACAGTTTCAATGCTCATCATTCCTACTTGCAGCCTGATGTGTGATGTCGTTTACACACAAAGTATATGTTAAAAATTTCTTCAACAGCTTAGTGAGTTAATGAGAATTTTTTTTACGGTGTACGCCAAAGGCCACGTTCCTTACCACCATCGATTGAGCCTAAATGTTGTACGCTGTAATACATTTAGCACTACTTCCGCAGTTCGTTCGAGTTATTTCAAATTATTCACTCCGGAATTCTGTATCATGGCGAAACTACACTGCAAAGAAAATTTCTGAAAAACATTTTAAACTTTAATGAAAGTTTTTAACCTATACAGTGTATGGTAATAGTACCACGTATCAGGCTGAAACTATGAGAATGTTTAGCATCGCTACTATACAATGTTTGGTACTTCCCTATGCCTTCGACTCTTTCCTGAGCAACTGCAGGAACGTTACCATGTATGCATGGGAAAATATTTTACCATTCGCGCTTTGTCATTGTACATATCCACCGATATGGTATATTTACAAATTATTTCTCAGAGTGTAGGGAACTATATCCATGCGAGCTTTGCCCTGGCTGTTGTGAATCTCCTCGGCCACGCGGCATTTTCCTGTCCTAGATCGGCGTTAGTAGCTTCCACCCACTCTTCCTTGCCGTGACCATGAACTCCCCGGACGCGCCGGAATCGCGCGTTCCTCCGTAGCGGGAGGACGGGAATCTTACGTACTTGGTTCCTGATGAGCGTCAGCCTAAGCTTCCGGAGCCGGTCGGACGCGGAGAACATCTGCGACTCCACCTCGGTGAGGGCCTGGCTCAGGCTTGAGTCCATCGTCTGCACAGAGAACACACGGGCCTGAACGTTGGGAACCCAGGTCTGCAGGCAGAGACAGACAGACTTTTACAACACCTCGCCTGAACGCTGCAGCATTTCTTCACATTGACATACACAGAAGACAGCTACAGAACAGTTCATGTGAAAAACATTTCGAAATTCATTCCAATTAATATTAATGGTATTGACATTCGATTTAGTGGCTTTTCTTTACTAAAGGGACTGAATTTAATGCCAATATAATTGATTTTAACTGAGGTTAATTCAAATTTGCTACTGCTCTGAAAGTAAATGCGAATAGGATATGGACGCATTCCTCATCAATTTGTCTTTGAGTTTCCAGACTATGTTAAAGTCGCAGATGTGTGTATATATAAATTTGTAGAACAAAAATCAGCTGCAGGTTATTAAAAAATAATTTGGAGACGTGTACGACTTACGGTTGGAACTTAATTACATATTTATTGCAAATTTAACAAATTACTCAGGTGGAATAACGTGAGGCTGAATTCTATTGTAAGTGGCTCTGTAACCTATGCAAAACAATTAGCAGTTAACACTTTATTTTAACGTACTTGATTCAAACTGGGACTGTAAACCTCATTTTGATTAAAATTTCATGACGGAGATGCACAGTAGGGTTTCAACAACTTACGATTAACTAGAGAGTTATAATTATTGTAAATGTGTGACTTATGTTACAAACACGAATCCCAACTTTCTAAGAAGTACAACTAGATTTCACAGCAATATTTTGCAATATCTAGCAGTTGGACAACACGCAAAACAATCGGTAAAATACAGCTGCTTCACTTTCGGGTAGACAGTTCGTAAGGGAGATATTTGTTCTTGGAACAGGCATGTACATGTTTTCGTTGCACTCTTTCTTGAAGAACCTGTAGCCTAAGTTGGTCTGTAGAATTTATATTCAGTCTAAGTAAACACGTAAATAAGAAAATTTTTTTTTGAAAATTTATAAAAATAACTTTGGTAATAAAAAATCATAACATGCAAATATAGTAAGCATTTTAAAAAAAAAAAAAAAAAAAAATTACGTTCCTCAACAGAACAAGTAAGAACTGGTTAAAAAGTCATACATGTTCACATGTGGGGTTCTTTTCTTCTTTCCTACAGAAATGTACCTTACTCCAGATCTATCTTCGCATGCAGGAACCGCTTGACGGATGTTGGCAATTACTTCGGATTTTCTCTGGTACTTCATTTTATTCCACCAGTTCATTCCATTGGGAGGTCTGATCTAGCATATCACTTCATGTCACACCTTAAAGAATCCTTTTATTCATACGTGCGTTACCGACAGACTAAGGTTCATCACATATGGAGCACCTGCATATTTTTAACATATTTGTCTCTTCTTTAATATAAACAATGAAGACCGCACTAGACCCAAACATACGTATTATGAGTTCGAGTCACTTGAGGACACAGTTATGTAACTCGTTAATAAATTTATTATTATGACAACAATTTAAAGGCCAAAGGGAAATGATTAAAAAAAAAATATATATATATTTTAAAGAAACTTTGAGACGAGGGGAGCGTATGACAAAAACTTGCCCAGTCCTATTCAAATTTCTCCAATATAGCTTCTTCCTGTAAGAAAGAGTGTTGTGTCAAGCAGTTATCTTTTTGAGGTATCCGATTGTTATAATAACTGAACAACGAACTCCCACGTATTCTCGAAAGAGTCATCAGTTACTCTAGTCATTGAAATATTACCCACCAAAAATGCAGTTAGTACGTTTCAACTCAGCGGTGAGTCAGTGGGATGTACTGGTTACCAGTAACAAAGGAGCGTGTTTCAAAACAAATAGAATAAAAATTAAGGATAAATCAGTTATTTTCAGACACTGGAATAATCAGTGGCTTTGAATGATTCCCGCTTCCCTCGCCCTTCCATTCCGGCACTGCTCCATGCTCACCTCGTTTCACCCCTTATCGGATCTCAAGACCTCGCTGTTGAGAGCCTCTCAGGCCTCTCCACTCGAGTTTGACCTAACATTGTTTCCTTAGTATTGTTAACAATAAAGAAGTCTGACGCTAGAACATGGCGATAAGTGTACTGCACATTTGAAAGATTGCAACGCATTAACAGTCACGCCCACCGAAAAGCCTAAAGTTGAAAAAAGTGAGAATTGCTTGAAAACATCAATGAAATCTGAATGCATGACCAGTGAAATTTGTTGCACCTACTACGCAACTGAATCCCTANTCCTTAGTATTGTTAACAATAAAGAAGTCTGACGCTAGAACATGGCGATAAGTGTACTGCACATTTGAAAGATTGCAACGCATTAACAGTCACGCCCACCGAAAAGCCTAAAGTTGAAAAAAGTGAGAATTGCTTGAAAACATCAATGAAATCTGAATGCATGACCAGTGAAATTTGTTGCACCTACTACGCAACTGAATCCCTAACTTATATTTTCAGTAAACGGACTTCACAGATTAAACGACGCTTTACGCCGATCCAGGTATTGGTTCCCAGGAAAGAAATTTCTTTCAAAGATAAATAATTCAATTACTAGAAGTCTTTTCTTTGTTGGACCTACTTGCAAAACTGGGAAAGCCGAACACGAAATTAGAAATGAATATGTTTCCAACAGTAGATAAAATTCCAAAGCTGCCCGAGAAAGAAATCGATGTTAATTTGTGTACGGCACGTGAGCCCGTTGGTATAGCTTTCAGGACTCTGCCTGGTAAGCATAGTGTCCGAGTACGACTCGCCCGAGACGGGAAATTTTAGCCAACAATTTGGAAAACTTCTTCCTGGTGCGTTTGCTTATGTTGCAAAGTTAAATCCGTGCGTAGGAAAAGGTCGTAGACCCTAATAAATTAGTTTTACATAATACAAACCTTTTTTTTTCGGACTGCTTGCCGAATTAGGCAGAAATGCATTGCGTTTCATTTTATTTTTACAAAGAAATACGCTCCAAAAGTATGTGGTGTATTTTTACCATAATAAGTGAAATTTGACTGTTGTGTAACAGAGTAGAGAAATTGAAATTTTGGTTGTTCTGATTGTCTCTTGCAGTTTTTTTTCTGATGTCATCAGAATCTCATTACTTGTCATCAAACCAGCACAGCNCTTGTTCTGATTGTCTCTTGCAGTTTTTTTTCTGATGTCATCAGAATCTCATTACTTGTCATCAAACCAGCACAGCTTTTTCAATGCTGTCAACGATACTACCAACAAATCTAATGTCAGCACGCAATAATTCAAGATAGTAAATGGCTTCTATTATTAAACGGAAAACTCAGCAGCAGGATTCAAGCAGTTCATAAATCAGGTTTCCATTTTCATTACTAATTTCTAATGACCTGAAAATTTCACANGCAAAGTTAAATCCGTGCGTAGGAAAAGGTCGTAGACCCTAATAAATTAGTTTTACATAATACAAACCTTTTTTTTCGGACTGCTTGCCGAATTAGGCAGAAATGCATTGCGTTTCATTTTATTTTTACAAAGAAATACGCTCCAAAAGTATGTGGTGTATTTTTACCATAATAAGTGAAATTTGACTGTTGTGTAACAGAGTAGAGAAATTGAAATTTTGCTTGTTCTGATTGTCTCTTGCAGTTTTTTTTCTGATGTCATCAGAATCTCATTACTTGTCATCAAACCAGCACAGCTTTTTCAATGTAGTCAACGATACTACCAACAAATCTAATGTCAGCACGCAATAATTCAAGATAGTAAATGGCTTCTATTATTAAACGGAAAACTCAGCAGCAGGATTCAAGCAGTTCATAAATCAGGTTTCCATTTTCATTACTAATTTCTAATGACCTGAAAATTTCACAAATTCATTTGGGGACAAGCGGGACTTATTATTTATCAGCGTAGCTGTCGCGATTCGGCCAGTTATTTATTTGACACACCGCAAAAGGCTAGTGTTCCTATAGCAGATCCGAAACAAAAGCAGTGACCAATCACAGACCACCAATAAAAATGTCATTGACAACCAGCCAATGAGGTAACGATAGTGGCTTGAAAAAAAGTACGTTACACTATGAAGTCTATCCCAGAAGTCTTAGAACCAGGGAGTTGTTCAGATTTGTAATAATTTTATTTCCTTCTAAAAAAACCCACTTGCTACAAAACTATGTGTAATCCTTCTGCTTTAAAATGGAAGTTCCCTTGACATGTTAACCATGAACTAGGCCCTATATATACATATTAAAATAGGGTAACGACGTTTCTGTCACTTGTCCTGTTTTCCTAAGTCCCTCAAAGTAACGGTACGTTACTTTGAGGGACTTAGGAAAACAGGTAGGTACAACTGCATTAAAATTTACACAGTTTTAAGACAGAATTTCCTTGATCGCTTATGNATGCCATATATATACATATTAAAATAGGGTAACGACGTTTCTGTCACTTGTCCTGTTTTCCTAAGTCCCTCAAAGTAACGGTACGTTACTGACTTAGGAAAACAGGTAGGTACAACTGCATTAAAATTTACACAGTTTTAAGACAGAATTTCCTTGATCGCTTATGTCAATTGCATCCAGAAATGAGAAGATTACATCACCTCAACTACAGAAGCCTGAACTATCTAAAAAAAAACTATGATGGACATGTGTGCCGTGGATGTGAGCCGGATTTTAACACTTGAAATATTACATGTTGTAATATACGACTAATATCGATTATCAGAAGTAGGTGACGATTAGTTTAAACTACAGAACAGTAATGCCGGAATGCAGTGCGTGCTGGTGCCCCAAGATTATTAAATCGGTTTTAATATAGTAACAAAACATTAATTTGTTAAAACCATTTTAATACACAACCGTGTGTGACTGGCTGGATGCAAGAAGAGCAAATTCATTTGAACAACCACTAATAATGTCGTTCACGTTCTCATGCACTCGTTTTTCGTTCACGAAATATAGTCCATTCTAAGTTACTTTAAACTTTCCTGAAGCCCTGCTGAAGTTCTACTTCCAGGATGTTCCTCCGCCCCATGCGAACACAGCTTAACCCAGCCTAGAAAATGACGCCAAAGAGACAGCGCACCGCGTTTGTGTGCACTCAGTATAATATAATAATTTGCATAAGAACGACTTCTTACTAGGCATTACCAACGCACTTACCTTCTCCCTGTATTTAAGCATATTTATTACAAACGATATAATACAGTTTATAGTTAAAATATTATTCAAAGTTAGTTTGAACAAAAAATAAGTAATTTTTGTATGGCCAAAAGTTTGAAAACGTTTGTGATATATGGCATTATTTCGGAAACAACCAATCACGTGATGCATGGTGTGATTTTTCAAAGGTTTAATCCGAAAAGTGTGAAGAAACCGCGAACTGACTTTAATCATAAACCTATTATAGTTGTCCGCGATGTTACTCCGGCCCATCGCTCAGAGATAATGACGCACGGCTTGAGGGAGGGTAGGGCAAGTCGGTCCCCTCCACGCGCCTAACTCTGGCATCACGTGCCCAGAGTTGACCACACCCCGGCCCCGAAACTCCGCCCAGTCGCACCGCATTTCCAGCCCTGCGAGCTCAACGATGAGCTCTATATATCACTCTTAGGACTCTAGTTCAAACATGGATGAAATTAACTCTGTAAATGTTTACTCAGTAATAATATTAATACTGTGCACAGGATAAAATATTTGTGAATATAGCTGGTTTTTTAAAAATAAATGAGGCAAAGTATTGCAAACCCCGGAATATATTTTTTGGACTTAGACACAACTACAAGCTTTACCATTTGTACCACACTGTAAAGTTTATAGTGAAATAAAGAGAACTATTGAAATAATCTTTGAAATAGAGACTAGTCTGTGTGAAAGCCCCATAATACTCGAGTTTAAATTTACCACACATATCATTATGAATGCCCAGGTAGAGATTGCTGAAGATTTTGTATATCTACACTGCCACGGATCCAATTTTATATTTTCAAAACCACGTGCCAACGTGTTTACTATAACATTTTAAAATTCTTTTGATAGGGTTACGTATAATTGTTTGGCAATTTGTTTACTGAGTCATTTAGCGAATCGAAAACTAGCGATAGCTGGGTCAACGGGGACGCTGGAGTTAAAAAATATCACGCTAATCTACACATTTTGGGATGCACGAGAGTGCTCTGGCTTCGTTTGTGGAATAAAAGTATTTTTTTTTTTTGGAAAATATTCGCCAAAATTACACTTATTATTATTTTTTAATTTTACAAGAGCATAATTTTATGTAGCTTCTTTACTAAAGTGCAGGTTAGTGGTAATGTTAATCAATAAAATCCCAAGAACACGGCAACAATTTCATCGCAGGTCTAGAAATCAAGAAACTAGGTCATTCAAAATCCTAACAAAACTTGTAGTCATCATTAGCGATATTACAAGGCGATGTATTCAATTTATTGAACATCTACAATAGCGCCAGTATTTTTGCGTAGTGGTAGAGTATATACTCTCTCATACGAACTCTACAAACGTCACCTGGTCACAAAAGATGATTTCGTGAATTCGCAAACCGTTGGTACGATTAGAGGGTCCGTTCAATCTCTTTACGTGAAATAATAATGTTTAGCCATTGTTACCTCGTGTATCCACTTGTGCAGCATCTGGGCGCCGTCGCGGTACGACGACATGCATTGCCGCGCGTGATCCCTCCTCTCTGGTATCTGCAAGTCGGTCATCAGGTAGACCACCATCTGTCATCACCAAAAACCAACTGTAGGCGGGCCACGATCTACTCATCACTAGGGACATTATAATAATTAATTAATGTCCACCTCATCTCTCTTAGCTTACGGCCATCCGAGGTTTTTGATTATTAATCTTCTATTCATTATAATCATTCTTTGCAACTTCAAATGCCAAGGAATCTTATTGGCTTGGGAATCCCCCCCCCTTTTTTTTTAGAGCGAGGGATGAAACAAATTTACTTAACTATTTTAAATTAAATAAATACAATGTAACATAAATAGTCACTATCATTGAACACCCACTTCACAGGTACCTGCGATCAATATTTATGGATCACAAATTCCAATTCGTCCACATTACCACCACCTAATCCCTGCACGCCAACAGCAAAACACAACAAACTCATGACTTCACGGCGACTGATCACCAGGGACAGGAAAATTTCGCGTTCTGAACGACTTGTAGGCTGGACTCCACGGTACTGTTTATTTCTCGAGCATCAGCTTGGTGTTGATTGGCTGCTGCCCCGGTGTACAGCCAGTTTTAGCTCAGACCAGGTGGCACGGGATTCGGTGCCTTGTTTCCTTGCAGGTCTGTTACAGGCTCAGAGTCCACCTGGGCGTGTCTAATAAACTGCCTCCCAATAGGAAACGTAACATAAATCTACGTATGTTTGAAACCTATCTTCTCCTAAAATTAATTCGCGAAATTTTCCAGTCCCTACTAATCACTTTTGGTATCAATCACTGAAAAAATAAATCCCTGTCATAAAACTATACGTAACTTAAAGTAAACGCTGACCGATACCAGGAGGCGTTTTGTTGAAAGCAGTTCTGTTTATTACGTTCTGTTTAAGTTAAAGTCTATTCACGGTCACTTAAAAATTTTCTGAGGTCCGGCCGAAGTACTGCTTTCGGGCTACCCCTTGCATGCCCTTCCGCAAATGCAAAAAAACTTACACAAAACTCTAGAAAAAAATTAAACAGAAACAAAATATCGTATTTGTTTGCTGAATAGAACCTCAAAAATATATTATTATTTTACACAAAACGATAAAATATGCAACCATAATTTTAACTTGGAGATGTAAATAAAGTCAGAAGCTTTGTCTTACAAATAACGTACTAAAATAAATTGTATTAAGATTTTACATAATAACTATTTCTTAAGGGCTCTGCCACAGAGTTTAAATGGGGAATCAATGCTAAAGAAAGAAATTCCTTCTCAACGCATTAATGATAAAGATAACATTTCAGTCAAAAAGCATTTTACATGACGTTTATAATAATACTGGCACGTTAAGATATGTTGCTAACTTTTATACTTGAAAATTTTTTTCTGAAATTTTAGGTGGAAATTTACGTTTTAAAAAAAATGAATAAATAAAATGTTTCGAAAAATTCTAAACGTGGCCATATTCTCTGAGAAAGAAACGTTGAATGTTTTTTGTTCGAAACGGTTATCTTTAAAATAGTATTTTCCAACATACCTTCTAATTCTGTTTTTATTTTATAGTGACTGTGGGAAATATAATATATTACAGACAAAATAAGGGCCAAAGTTTCAGCTAATAACAAAAATATTAATTCAAGAACACGACAATTAATAAAGATACGATGTATTTAGGAAACAATCAAATATTTTATAGGACCTATATTTATACACTATAGCCCCGGCAATCTGAACCCCGTTTTCCCAAACGTTTGGATAACCCGAACAAAATAATTTTCAATTAGGGACATTTTTAAATAGCAAAATTAATTATGACATGGATGTATAAAACATTTATTTACAGCATAACATTAACTACAAGCAAGTTTAGTTCAAAAGAGTAAAAAAAAAAAAAAACATAACTCGACATTATTTAATTTATAGCACACTATAATGGTTATTGAAAAATGTCACACACNATTACAAGCAAGTTTAGTTCAAAAGAGTAAAAAAAAAAAAAAAAACATAACTCGACATTATTTAATTTATAGCACACTATAATGGTTATTGAAAAATGTCACACACAAAAAAAGGTCAGTAGCCGATGATAGAATAAAAATGTCAAGTACGCCGCGTAATTTTAATGTTTAATTAGTTCAATTTCTAGATATATTAATTCGGATGATCCGAATATCGGCAAATGCGAACTGGCGNACAAAAAAAGGTCAGTAGCCGATGATAGAATAAAAATGTCAAGTACGCCGCGTAATTTTAATGTTTAATTAGTTCAATTTCTAGATATATTAATTCGGATGATCCGAATATCGGCAAATGCGAACTGGCGTCCGTCCCAGTTAGTTCGGATTGGCGATGTTTTAGTGTAGTTTGAATAAGCTAATGATTTTTACTTGAGTCATACACTTCAGGCAGATGTCGCAGGCAGCACATCACTCTAAGGAATTATTCGTAAATTTACCACATCAGTGTATACGTATAGTGATAAAGTGCGAGTGGTAAAGTCATTTCTTATACATGCATGGTAGCGTTCCTACAATTGCTCAGGATTGAGTCAAATGCGTAGAGAAGTTCTCGAATTTGTATCATAGAGATGCTCAACATTCCTGTATTTGCAGCTAGATTTGGAGTATAATTTCCATACTATGTACAGGTTGAAAACATCAATTACAGTTTAGGAAGTTTACAAGAACGTAATTTTTAAAATGAGTGCAGATTTCTGTGTTCCAAGGGTGTGCCCCCAGCCGGGTCACTCCGGATTTTCACAAGTGGGAATCGTGCGGGACGATGCCACTGATCGGCGGGATTTCTCGGGGATCTCCCGTTTTCCCCTCCCTTGCAACCCGGTGCTGCTCCATTCTCACGTCATTTAACCCTAATCAGCTCTCAAGACCTCGTTGTTAAGAGCCACTCAATATCAACTCAACTCCAAGGGCGTACACATAGCAGCGCGAGTTAAGGGGCAGCTCAGTACACTGCTCCTGCTTCCACCTGCGATGTGTTCGAGGTGAGTTGAGGGGCAGCACAGTACACTGCTCCTCCTTCCACCTGCGATGTGTTCGAGGCGAGTTGAGGGGCAGCGCAGTACACTGCTCCTGCTTCCACCTGCGATGTGTTCGAGGCGAGTTGAGGGGCAGCGCAGTACACTGCTCCTGCTTCCACCTGCGATGTGTTCCAGGCACAGTTTCTGCACGCGAGCTACTTTGACCGTCGAGGATGAACAGGCCATCGAAGCCGTTCGACCTGACACGTTTCATATGATACCAGTCACTCCGACTACGTCAGGCCCAGTTGGCGTTCTAGAGACGCAGTAATATTTCTAACGATTTCGTCACAGCTTCACTGGATTGAGGCATAAATATCAGTAATTAAGTCGATGCCAATAATGTGGGGCAGAAGTATAAACAGTGGACGCAAAAAATGGGAAAGGTTTTCAAAATTAAGAAGAACCTGTGAACTAACTATGTTAATCATTTCAGTGAAAACTAGGCGTGACTAACCCCTGTATGAAATGTAATTTATACACATATATCCTATTTCACAAAGAAAAAGAACTCATTGGTCACTGACCTCGCAGTTTATGAAAATAGGATATTTAATTATTGATGCTACTCAGTTCTGACAACTTTCTCTGCAACTCTAAAAGAAAAAAAATTGTTTCACAGTACGAGATGGGGTTCCTTTATATTCATAATTTTATCGTATTAGTTTTTATAAAATATGCTGGTTCGAAAGTTACAGGTATGGGAACAATGTAATTTAGGCAACATATAAAAGAAAATATATTTTACACCTTTTCAAATTCTTAAGAGCTTGAATTTCTAAAAATATATAAATAATTTTTTAGGTATTTATGCAGCCTACCTATAGATGCAAAGAACATCGTGATATTCTTTCGGGTTAATAAGTTATTGAAGGATTCCTCGAAAATAACTTTTAACAGTTTTCACCTTATTAGGAGAGCAATTAAACAAAATACTGGATTTAAATTTTAAGAATTTTATGTAGCCAACCTTACTAAGCAAGGGACATAACGATATCTTATTGGGTTAATGAGCTATTGAGGATTCCTCGAAATAAAATTTTACATCTTTTTCCCTCTTAAGAGTTTAATTATAAAAAAATTCTAAACATTTTTTCTATGCCATTTGCATAAGTAGTTGTAATGATGCAGTATTCTTAATTTTCGGGACATGTGCTTCATTTTTCTTAAGCTTTCCTGAGCTTCGTAATATTTTTATCGGGTATTCAAAATTAAAGCCGTGGTGGCTCGTTTCCCGTGTTGGTTTGTTTATCGGGCATACATTTGCTATTTTACGTTTATCAGGCGTCTGTTTACCATTTCGTTTCGAACGTCATAGTTATCAGTTTTTGTTAAGCGTCAGCATTATTTAGCTTTTTCAGAATATGTCAACAAGTTTTGTTGTACGAGAAGTTCGTTTATCTGCATGTTGACGGCGTTGACAGTTTTAGTTCCTACAACACAGTTTCGATAGCAGTTTCGATAACGTGTCAGTTTCGATAACGTGTGGGGAGCGTGCGGCCAGGCCCTTATCTCAGGAAAGGGGGGGTGATAGGCAGCACAAAGACACGTGTGCCTGTCGCCATTCAAGTCACTTCAGGTCAGACGCCCTTGAGGGCTGGAGGTCAGTTGAAAGTCAGTCGGCGGCGAGGGCAGTTGGAAGGCAGTCGCCCTTCAGTTCAGTCATACAATGCTCGCCTAGGCTGCGTCGGGCGTGACGCTAAACCCCCACATCGGCAAACTAGACTTTGCTATTTTATTTCTCCACCGGTGTGGACGGTCGCCGCATTTATTATTTCTTCGGGCCAGTTTTTCAGAACATAATAATTAAGTAAACGACTGTGGCACTGTGATGCACTTGTATGGTTATCGGTGAATGGTTCGTACTCTGCATATTCGGAACTTCGGATGTGAAATGTGTCACTTCAAGAATAAATAAAAGTATATAACAAATACTCTGGAACTTGAACTTATTTCTTAATTAATTGGCGTCCATTTTTACTGAGTCTCGTGTACTACCTCTGAGCTAGTCGAGTGCAAGTCGGCGAACGTATAGCCGCTGTAACAGGCTTGCCCAACGTTACATAGTCTTCTGAAGCAAATATAATAACTTTAACTTATCTCGTGAATGCGCTATTGAGGAGTCCTCGAAAACACACTCTACTCCTTTTCATCCCATTAGAGGTGAAAAAAAAAAAAAAAAAAAAAAAAAAAAAAAAATTAAAAATTGTTTTTTAGGTAGGCGCTATTTATATATACAACCCTTCAAAGCAAAGAACATATTGGTATCTTACGGCGTTAATTAGCTATTGAAGGGTTTTCGAAAACACATTTTACCTGTTGTCACCCTCTTATGGGTTGAATTCCAAAAAATCCTGACATTCGTTTGCTGTTTTTTATATTGCCTACTTAATGAAGCTAAGAGCAAAACGATATCTCATCCGGTTAACTAGATATTGTGAAGTCTTCGAAAACATATTATACGCCTTTTCGGATTCTTAGGGGCTCAATTTCAGAAAATCCTGAAAACTTTTTTTAGGCATTTGTATTGGATAACTTTTATGACTTAAGCATACCTCATGGGGTTAATGAACTACAGAGGAGTCCCCTTATTACCCTCTTAGCGTTCGGATTTCGAAAAATCCTTTCTTAGTGGATTCCTGAGGCTTAAAGGAAACCCATCCATAAATTTCCATGCTTTTGCATCCAGTGGTTTAGGCTGTGCGTTGGTCAGTAGAGTGAGTGTCAGTCGGGAATTTCATTTCATACACAGAGATTAATCTGAACTGAAATGTCCCATAGTTTTACGTTGGTATTATAACTTTATAATGAAAAAAAATTAAGTAATCGGGTAACGAGGAGAGGTTGAGGCATGTATTATTTTAATATTAAATACTATATATATAAGAGTTTCTTATTCAAGCAGTTTAACTGAAACTAAGTCATTTTATAAAAAATTGAACTGTAAAAAATATGTTGAAAGAGAGAGATTTCATACTACCGTAACAGGTCCATAAAGCACGAAGATGAATGGACGATACGTATAGTAGTTGCCATATATCATATTCGTATGCCATGGAATGATAGTGTCAGTGCGAATGCTCACCAGGGTGGCGTTCCAAAACGTTACTATACGAGTACGCCTTTCTCTTTGGCTGTCCAAAAACACTGTGAGTCAATATTTTACTCGCTTTTGGCAGTGCCTCTAAACTGCAGAGTAATTACTCTCAGTATCTTGCCAGAGTTAAACTTTTACACGGACTATTAAAGCGAGTAACGAAGGGTAAACTGAAAATGACGGAAAGTTCAGTAGAATCAAACAAAATGGAAGGAAATGTAGACAATATGGTTATAGACCAAAGTAAAATTACAATTTAAGACTGATACGGTTCGTATTTTTATTTAAAAGTTACCTTGTATAACGGTTGCATTTTTGGAAGTAATATTTATGATTAACTTAAGGTAAGTAGAGTTATTTATGTATTCAACTAATTTTTTGAAAGAGAAAGAATTTGGGGAAAGTAATAAATGTCTTAAAATTTACATTGGTTACTTTATCGGTACATATTTGTAAACACATTATGGCATTTGCATCGTGCTCATACCAAAAACATGCTTACTTTTGCTTTTCTCAGCTGTTACTCTGTTTTACTTTACTGTTCTCTTGGAGTAAAGTTTTGGAACGCCACCACACCCAGTTTAGTGGCTTTGTACAAAGAAGCGACGAGGTATTTGATGCTCTTGCCAATGACATCCTTACAGCTTTCCTTCGTATCGCAGTGTCGTCAACTTCTTCACAAGTTGATGAAGACGGCTTCTGATTTCCTTTACAGACGAGGCGAACGCACATGAAACGCGGCTGCTGGTCATTTCCCTACCTGAAGGACAGCCCCGTCGCTTCCATCCGACTCGAGTAGAATGCGATGGAGACGGAGGACAGCCCCGTCGCTTCCATCCGACTCGAGTAGAATGCGATGGAGACGGAGGACAGCCCCGTCGCTTCCGTCTGACTCGAGTAGAATGCGATGGAGACGGAGAACAGCCCCGTCGCTTCCACCCGACTCGAGTAGAATGCGATGGAGACGGAGGACAGCCCCGTGGCTTCCATCCGACTCGAGTAGAATGCGATGGAGACGGAGAAAGTGCAAGAACAGAAAGTGCCCGCTACTTTGTCGACTGGAGATGTCAGATTGTCGTCGGGGCAAGTAATTCGGCGCTTGTTCGACGGTGTTCGAACTAATGAAAATGAGAGGTTTATAAATGGCAAAATTCCTTACTATGGCATGCTTAGACTTAACATACTTCACGAACGTATACTCGCGTTCCCAGCGCACGACTGGATAACAGTTTATTCAGACTCGCCCTGTATGACTCTTTAGTTAGTAATAAACAAGAAGAAATGTTGTGACTGCAATACGTGTGACTAAGTCAAGTAAAGAAACCAAGTTCTCGCCGTGGTAGCCGTCGATAATGTCGTGAATGCATCGCATAAAAAAAAAAAGTAAAACAAAAAAGCAGCTTTTCACCGTAATAGCAGGCAATAAAGTCGTGACTTATAACATGCAACCAAGCCGAAGGAAAAAACGAATCTTCTCACCATGCTAGTAGCCAATGAGTGGAAAGTTGTGACCCCAGCATGTCAAGAATTGAAAAAGTCTTACTTAGGTAGTACGAAATTTTTTTTCGCGAAATTCACATATTTCTATGTAGGAGGAGGAAAAATGTTTCATGACATACATGCGTTATATTTATTTTTAAAATATGTTTTACACTATTGGTTTTAGTGATTAGCACACACAAAAATCCTTCAGTTACTTTTCCTGCAGCAAATGGTATGCTCTGACAGTCGAGCTGAAATGCGGCAATACTGTCATGTTCAAACAAAAACCCTTCAACGCTATTTGCTGATGCAGCAAAATGCACTTAGATATATGTAACAACACAGGACAACATAAACAATCAGATATTCCTGATACACTTTTAATGGTCTTCAAACAGGCCATAGTAACATTAAAAAATTATTATTTGAAAAAAAAAAATTATTGATTGTATTTTTATTGTAACTATATCTAAGTTCAGGAATGGTATACGTAATTAATATGTTAAGAATATGTATATATTTATAGTTTTAGTTACAATAAAAAATTGTATTCTTGAAGAAAAAACTGTTTGTATTCTAAGGTTCAATGTAGTTTTTTTTTTACTTCACCAAATTTTTGTAAACCTGCTACAGGCTGAACACTTCGTGTATACATAAATAATTTTATAATAAAGTATTAAGTAATGTACTATTATTATTACTGCTTTTAACGTCCACAATAATGTGGCACTTGAAATGGTAATTTTAATTTATGGTTCTATCTTACGACTTAAAAGTTACTAGGTATTTTTTAAATCAGTTAAAAATCGTATTATGACTACACAAGAAAAGTAACATAGATTTATGAAAACAGCAAAGGTATAGCTTTTCTGGCACAGTTATATTTGCACGTAAAATGTTTTAATATAATTTTTTTTGTTTCAAATTACAAAATGGTAAACTTTGTTTAAATGTCGACATACCGGGGAAAAATGGGCAAAACATAGGGATATTGATGTTTAGTGCTAGCTACACTATCCGCTAATAAAACCTATGGGTACCAGATCATGTAACTGGCGACAGTGTGACTAGCAGCTTGGTACCATAATGCAAAATAGACAACCGCGCACAAATTTAAAGTAAATTTTCGGAAATACAGTTTAAGGTTATTAAAAATATATTCTAAATGAACAAATTTTATTTCCCTGATTGCAAGTGTACACAGCACCCCAACTCATTTTTCCACTTAGAGCACCGGGGCTTGATAACCACACACACATATATATATATANTATATGTATAACCCGGCTAGTTGTAAATATTTAAATTTAGTATTGCTAAAATCTTACCTACTGCGAATCGGAAACTTTATGGTGCTAAGAATAAACCAGTGAGTTGAATGCTTCAATGTCTTTAGTATAACGGATATTGTATATTTTTTTTTAAATTTTCTGTTTATTAACATCCTTTTGTACACCAGGATGCTAACTAGAGGTGGTCTACACATTAAACCTTAAAACAGCCTTACCTGTGATTCGAACCCAGAAACCCCCGTACTATAAAGGTGGGCATTGGTACAAACAATGACGTAGAAAATGAGTTTAATTAAATAAAACTATCCATTTTTAAGCAGAACTCTTTGTTCAGCTTTTTGTCGTGGTTTTAAATATTCATTTTGATATTATATATTTTTTTTATCAGGCAGGAATTACTCGTAAACTACTTTGTCTTTCAACTTCGCAGCCGATCTCGCCTTTGCCAATCTGCGACAATGAAGCGTGTTGAGCAAACGCGAAGGCAACATTAAAATGGACAAGCGTGTCATTTTATGTAAACATTGATTAGAAAACATGGAACGATAGCGATGTTATTAGCATTGACAGCTGGAGCTGTGAAAGGAAACGTAATATCCTAACTGTACTCGGGAAAGAAGCCTGCAGCAAATCACCTACCTACCTGTCTCTTTCGGAACTTACTTCTTCTGCACTCGTGAGAAGCGACCTACTGTAACCATTTTCTTTTTATTACATTTCCGCTCGAACGGACACACGTACCAGAAAAGCTCTCGGGCCTCGGCGTTCTTTACTGCAGGTCTCCATTTCCCAGCTCGAAGAAGGACAATTTACGTAGGTTTTAAGTGTTGAAAAAACCCTGAAAGAAAACCTGTCCTGGCGTTATATTCGAAGCAGCTTCGTCGTTGCTCTCAACTACGTTCGTAAAATATTAGCATGATCGAGCAGACATTGCAAATATAAATGGCGAGGGTGAATTTTTGTGAGAAACATGTGCGCTCGTTATAATTCGTTCTATTGTTTATACGCACACAACTCTCCTTTTGTCAGTGGTTATTTTCGTTCCCTCGACAAGTTATTTGTGTATATGATGAGGCGGAAACCACGGTAGTTGACGTGCAAGATCCGAGATTGGCCACAGACTTACACGTAACTCAGTGTGAGAAAATGTACCGACCATTTTTTGAACGAAGAAGCTGTGTGAGATTCTGGATAATTTCTTGACAAGAAGTATTTCTACGACAGATATGTTTCTCTAGAAAAAAAAAACATATACATTTTTGTTGCATTTTATTTTTAATGCATTTAATGGGCAGGCGAAATTTTCGTACTAAATCTCTGCCTACCGAAAAAAAAAATTAGTTTTTCGACCAAAACGTTGTATTAACTGGACACAACTTGAATTAATGGACACAACTTGAATTCATTACAAATAATGTGGTACATTTTGTATAAATTATTCTTCACTACTAACTGAAGACTACATCTTCGCCGGAAGAGAATTTAAATGGATAGGGAACATACTACTATCCTTGCCGATAAGGTCGTAGTTCAAACCCCAAATCTTTTAGACCAGGGTTGTACAACTGTGGCGGATACTGCCAAGCTCTGAATGCTTTCTTTGTGGAAATTTCATTCTTGATCGCTGCCCTCATCAATTGATTATTCGAAATTAAACATCTTTCACATGCAGAATTCTTCCCTATTATTTATGGGTAGCTGATATTATTACTCGAAAACCGCATTAGAATAATATAACTGATTCCGTTATAAACTTACAATGCAACTTTTTATTTGCGGATGAGTCTAGGAACAAATACCGAAAAGGAATAAATGGAACAATAGTGAAAGCTGTTCAACCACAGGCATAAAAACAATTGCTAGTGCCGAAAGACACATTTTAAACTCACACGAAAAAGACTGAGTCATCTCCAAACGTGTTAGTTTTGTATCACTAGGAATAATGCGTGTTTTAGGAATTGGAACAAAAAATTAGCTTTCTGAGTTTTGTGCACAGAGAGCTCCCATGTGTTAATGGCACAGAAATCGTTTTGTTAAAAGAATTGCCTTCCAGCTTAAAATTCCTAACACCATTAAACTTTCATTACTTGAAAAACATTATCGACAAGGAAGAAGTCTATGTTAAAACGTTGCCTATGTGCGTCCTTAATAGCTTCCCAAGGACGTTCTCGTGACGAAAAAAAAAAAAAAATTAAGCAAGTACAAATATTAAACAGCGGAGTTTTCCAAAAGGGATAAATCTGAACACTTAATCATCTTATCGGATATCTCTGTCGAAGAAAAACCAGCGCAGAAAGAGTACGAGAATATAATACTTCTTCAATTACGAACCGTTTTGTTATAATAGTTTCATTATTTTTTTGAATATTAGCATAAAAGTTCTAATTTATTATTACATTTAGAACGTATTGCGCTCTACAAGTTAAACACACACATTGACATAAAAATTTATGTACCAAGAAGGAATAGCTGGATTACAACGAAACTTTATTAGTGTGTTTGTACAGACAAAAGAAAATAGTTATTACTGTATAGTTGCATCAATACAATGTGTTGAGCCCACCTGCTCCACATATCACCTTTAATACGTTTTTCTGGATCACATCGTGCCTGGATAAATGAGTCGATAAATGCGGTCATTCAATCAAAGATGTTGACTATGGCAATGGTTCGCGTCATCCGTACGATTCTAAGCAAAATCAGTACAGGGTTATTAATCACGCGGGAAGTAAACCCTAACGTACTCGAACGTATTAAAACTTTGCTAACATAACGAATCAAAACCAGAGGCAAAGGATTGGCTTACAATGGATGCTATGTCATTGAGCCTGCAATTGTACGTTTTTAGTTTTTTTTTCTTCAGGCACAGAGCCAAAATTAACTTCGCTTAACAAACGTTTAACCTAACAAGCACTTATCTTAAAACGTCAATTGCTAACGTGCATTTAATCTGAATATACTCTGCCTGCGCTGCAGGTTCACTAAACCAAGATGCGCGTCACGGAAGTTTTTTTAACTATCAGCATTTTTACCAGCTCACTAAATACGCCGAGCCTTTGATACGGTATTTTCAAAATTAATTCAACTTTAAAACCTCTACTGTTTACCAGCATCCTCCAGTCTTCGTGTCCGTTGTCGTTGAAACGTATTGGACACCATTTCCCGAGTTCGAATCCCGTTTAAGCCATGGGCGAGTTTTTAGACGTAAGTTGATAATTTCAGCCGCCCCCTTCCAACAAAATTGGCCTAACGCTGTAAAAGATCGAGCATCGATAAGTACATTAAAAACAAAAATTCTTAAAAGCTTTTAGCATTGAATCACTGCTTGTTACTAAGATTTTTTTTTTGCATTTCATGTTTGTTTTTTTACTGACCAAGAGAGACTACCATCGCAAATATCCCTACACAAGAAACATCCTTTTCCTCTTGAGTGTGGGATAACGTCGTGATTNTGGGAGGGGGGGGGGTGGCGTGTTGTCACAGGAGGCACATGGTTGTTGGACCCAAACATTTTTATCAATGAATGCCTATGTCTAGATACCATATGAACTAGATTTTGTGTCAAAAAGCGTGGCACTTTAGTTTATAGTTTGATACAGCTACTCGAAGTTGTTTTTTTTTTTACACTTCTCGCATCATAAATCTTTACAACCAATAACCAAAATCGTGTACTTTTTGGGGCCACACAAGTGCATTAAGTACACTATTGGTGTATATAATTTAAAATTATCATACATCTATCAGTTTGTAAAAACTAAAATATTTAGCTAATAAAAATAGTAATACACTCATGGAGTAAGTCCATCCATGTACTTTTGCAACAAATTAAAAAAAAAATGATTTCGGAGTTTTAAAACATCTTTCGACTAGAGTTTTAGGTTCTTTTCTTAGAAATCGTTTAACTTATGAACGACCTTTTACTTTAAACTCCCGTATTTAAAACTCGATAAAGAATGAAGACGATGCGAACAACAAATATTTATGTAGCCCTATTCAAATGTAAATTGATTTTAGTTTATCAAGCTCTTCCTTTACAAACCGTATCACTTATAAACGACTATGTATTCTCTACTCCACTTTTTTAAATATGCTACGGAGGGTGACGATAAGGTCTGCGTTATTTGAGAGCAAAACGAAAAACAATGAATTTATTTTCTATAGTAACAGTTACTCTTAAAAGCAATGCTCTGTCATGAATTTCACGAGTAAAATTTTTTATATTATCAGTTTACATTTTAATAAGACATTATCTATATAAACAAGCAGTTAATTTTATTTTGCATCTTATAGCAAGTTTGTTACGCGGAGTGGAAGGGGTGGCAACTGGAAAAGGAAAACATTTCTATAGTCCACTCACGGTTTCTTCCAGCTATTCTGAAGCCCTGCTTAAGCTCTACTTCCAGGCTATTCATCCGTCTCATTTAAACAAAGCTTAACTGAGTCTAGAAAATTACACCAAAGGGAACAACGCACCGCATTCGTGCGCACTGAGTGTAATAACATTTTACATAAGAACTATTTCTTACTAGGCTGAGACGTCATACCTNCACCGCATTCGTGCGCACTGAGTGTAATAACATTTTACATAAGAACTATTTCTTACTAGGCTGAGACGTCATACCTGTTTTCTCTCGATTTTTCTTCATGTTAATTTTAAATGAAATATTATAATTTATAGATACAAATATAAATAAAAGCTTAATTTAACCAGAAATAAGGCACTTTTGTGTTAACAGAAGTGTAAAACGCCTGTGATACACGACGTATTTAGTAAACAACCAAACACGTAATGCATGGGGTGCTTTTCCAAATGTTTGATCAGAAAGTGTGAACAAATCGCGAATCGACTGTAACAACACACGCAAGTTTTTTTTTTCCCCACAAAGTTTGTAGCCCCCCCTTTTTTTTTTACATCTTCTAAATGNCCCCACAAAGTTTGTAGCCCCCCCTTTTTTTTTTACATCTTCTAAATGTGTGGTTAGGCGGTGGGTGAATGACTGACTAAGGAAGTGGGTCGAGCACAGTCACCGCAAAAACTCCCCCAACGTCCTCTGTTGCACAACCGCGCCGAGTCGAGAGATGGGCTGCGTGTCGTAACGCTGGCACCTCGCTCATCTCGCAAAGCGCTCACGTAACAACTGCGGCTGACCAACTGGAGATGGTCGTCCCCGCATCCTTGTCCGTGTCCGTGTCCGTATCCGTGATTGTTATCCGTTCCCCCCTCCGGTCGCGGGGACCCGGACCTCGGCAGTTATCTCGCTCCCGGAGGCTGTACGTGAGCAGAAATGTGCTGCCACGTGTTCTTCAGTAGGCCACCTGCTTGGGACGACGTAACCTCCAGTTATCTTTAAAATATTACCTAGCTTATCCAGCTCGTTTAGACCGTAAGTTATAACTAGCATGTACATACGTNATCTTTAAAATATTACCTAGCTTATCCAGCTCGTTTAGACCGTAAGTTATAACTAGCATGTACATACGTATATTTCCGTTGCACAGTTTTTACGTAGCTAGTTAGTTGTCCATATTGCAAATATTTATTTAATTTCAACAGATAAAAAAAACAAACTATTAAAAATCAAACAAAATCAATTAAAATCGTTTTATTAATATAATAATTAGAACGCCTTAATATTTACCTTTTTTATATCAAAGTATTTGTGTAATTAGTAAAATTCACTCCACTTGTTTTTTTTTTTCTTTTTTCATTTTAACATTTGAGCTTATTTTCTTGTTATTCGCGTAACCTGCACTTTGAGCGTTGAAAAAAACGTTTCCTCCTTGAATGTTTAGACTGAAACTGCGCATATTCCTCGAAATTTTACTGCCTGCATGCGTATCTCGATATTGGTAAATGAAACAAAAAATATATTTATTATAATAAAGAATTTTGCGAGTTATAGGAACACCCTACATGGATAACCAATGTGCGGCATGAGTCATTTTTAGGGGTAGGCATACTGTGGTTACCATCGAGGCGTTACAAATGGGAAGTGCTAAGAGAGCTACAGAGAAAACCTCCATTAAGTTAAATATCTGCAAGCCACAGTTAAGACTATGTGTCGCGATTGAAGTGTCCTTGGCAGATTCCACGCAAACTTGCACGGCCGCTTGTATGGATGGTTTTGTGGAAGATTTGGCCGATTGCTGGCCGTTTTCATAGATTATTTCGTAATTGGTAGTGTGCAATTTTCGGTGGAAGGTTTCCTACAACGTTATAATTTTAGCCAATTAGGGAGAGGATATTTAGTTTTCAGTAACAGCGATAAGATCATTAAAAAAAAAATAGTAAAAAAAATCGCGAAAATGTTTAATGATGCTACATCATAATGTGAGAATTATGGAAAACTTTCGTGTTTATTTAATACCAAAAGTTTGAATGAACTGTGCATTAAAGAATACTGCAAAAACTATGAGTAAAGTCTGTCCTAGCACCACATATACAGAAGTAAAATCAAAACAAATGCACTCGTGTTTACTTGCGTTGTAGCAAGTTTCATGTGGCAAGTTATTCCATAGAAAATTCTATACCAGCCTGCAAGTAGGCTCGGATAGCAGGTGGTTTGGTATAAGCTTCCGTCCAAGCTTGTGCGCAACGTTGTATAGGCTATTTATTGTAAAGTAAGCACTTTTGAAGGCCATCTCATTTGGAATAGTAGTCAATACATACATTTTATTTTAGCCTTAGACGCTAACTTCCGAGTGCAGTGGAATATACACAATGAGTTTATTACTTACATGGCAATATTTATTTAAAAATGCTGTAAAAGAATTAAAAATAGCTGAAAGGAAAAANTAGCGTCTTTATCTGCGAAGTTGACGTACCTGCAGGATCATGTTGGTCTCCCTGGCGGTGCAGTGCGGGAACTCGACGCTAGGGAGCAGCATTTGCGCAAGACGCACGCTCATCGCCGCCTCCTGGACGCAGTTCCGCACCTCCGTCGCCAGATGGAACCAGCTGTCTCCTGTCCTGCCGATACATCCCACCAGCTACCGAGCATTTTCGTAAGCACGCGACTCTTTCGGGGTCGTGCACGATATTTGAGGGACCTACCTTTATACACATCCTTAATAAACACATAAGAGCGTTGGCCACGAAAATTGGTATTATTATATATTTGTACCACATTGGGTACCGTTCACCTTACAAAAATTGTCTGTAATTACTTTTTCCCCATATAATTTTTTTTATACAGCACGGTTTTTGCAAAATTACATATCAGAGNAAAATTGTCTGTAATTACTTTTTCCCCATATAATTTTTTTTATACAGCACGGTTTTTGCAAAATTACATATCAGAGTCTACATTTTATTGTTTTTGTGATGTACAAATAAAATAAATCAAATTTATTATTGGTAGAAAATTTGACAAGGGCAACTGAAAGGTCTTGTCTTAATTCCATTTAAGATACGCTTAGCAAAGTTGTTGTACAAAAAAAAATGTAAAAATTTCTTCATTTTTTGCAATTTTTCGAAATTGCAAAAAACATTTCCTTGTACGATTTTATATACTTCTTGAAGTAGCTCTAGAAATTGTCTTTCAGTGTGATTGATCTCATTTCTGTAAACAAGTTATTTTTACATTTTTGAAATGTACTTATATAAAAAGTATGGGCAAATATTTTTTGATAGGAAAGAGTAATTACTTATAATGTCTAAAGTTGAACAGTATGTGGTACAAATACAAAACAAAATATTTTTTTCGTGGCCGACGCTCTTAAGGGGAATGGTGCACGAAAGGCGTGTATTTATCTTAATTTTCGTCAAAAGTTGTTTTTTTAGAGAATTTTTCAAATTTTTTGGCACTACAAGACATAAATAATAATATCGAACATCTTCTTACATTGATATATATTCGCTACCAATACTACTGTCGGAGCACTGATGGAAGATAAGAAAGAATATCTTATTTCTCATCTTCCATCAGTGCCTACAGAATAATAAAGGTAGTGAATATTTAACAATGCAAGAAGTTGTTAAAAATTAATAGTTACGTATTATCGTGCCAAAAGTTTCAATAAACCCTCCGAAAAAGAAGTTAAAACGAAGATCGGGTAAATATAACTGCTTTCGTGCACCATTCCCCTTAAGGTCACAAGTCTTAGATACATTTTCTGAATGCTGTTCACGGTAAAGTGAGAACTTTTGATATCAACAGCTGAAAAAAAAATATATTACTTATATCTACGTACATGGTACAGTGCACATTTACTTGCATTCTCCCAATAAAGTTGGCAGCGAATTAAAAAAGATAGTTCTAAAAATGTAACACGTAAATTTATAGCCACAGAAGTCAAGTTTTTTAAAAACATAATAGCTTTAATTTCTACATTGTTGACACATTTACATTCCTAGCTACTTCTGTTAATCTTAGGCCGTGTTTCAAGTATCCCAGAGAGCGCTCTATCGTGCTCTCGCTCTCGCGAACACATCATTATGACGTCAGAGAGAACACATCCTGGCCGTCTCAATTTGTCGGAGAGAGGCGCGAAAGGGCGAAAGCACAGAGAGAGAGAGAGAGAGANAGAACACATCCTGGCCGTCTCAATTTGTCGGAGAGAGGCGCGAAAGGGCGAAAGCACAGAGAGAGAGAGAGAGAGAAATAGAGAGATAGACAGGGAGAGAGAGAGAGAGAGGGTATACGAAATTGTATACTTGCTGGCGATCTCTCGCACTCTCTGACCACGCGCCATATTTGCTTANAGAGAGAGAGGGTATACGAAATTGTATACTTGCTGGCGATCTCTCGCACTCTCTGACCACGCGCCATATTTGCTTACATTGTTTCCGTGTTAGAATAAGGTTATAGTAACTTTCTAGACCAAAACCACGTCGCATTTTAACTGTAAGTGAATNTATTGTTTCCGTGTTAGAATAAGGTTATAGTAACTTTCTAGACCAAAACCACGTCGCATTTTAACTGTAAGTGAATAATTTCAACTGTTTTAGTCAACAGAATAACTTACGTTATACATATTTATATAAATATAAATAAGGATTTCTAACAAAGCCTCATGTTTTTGTCACTTTGCTGCAACATGACGGTAGTGTATTGTTACGTGCTCGCTGCTTCGCATCCGGCTCGAGCGAGGGGAAGTGAAGGACAGCAGTTATAGCAACGGCAGCAAGTCAATGGATTGTTTGGAATGACGGGCGAGTGATAGGCCGCTGGCCGCGTATCTGTTACAGAAAGCGAGTCGACACGATAATACCTTATGCGGCGCGCGCTGCTGACAATGGTTGTATTGAGTTTCTGCGTCTATATGTGAAATTTTCAAGTTGTTTACTGCCCTAGATTCTGTCGGCATGACTCAGGGTGCGTCGAACTTTCTAGGTCAAGGCCAGCATGGTATAAATTGTGCGACGAACCTCCGGGCCGGGAGTTGTTGATGAGTGAATCAGTGGCTGAGTTCCGAGCGATAGAAGACGAGCGTCGAGAGAAGTGACCTGTGGAAGGGAAATCTGCGACTGCAAGTATCAAGCAGTGAAGAGTGCGGCTGGCAGGCTGAACTATTGGACTAAATGCGTGTGGGAAAGACGTTACAAATGATTGCAACATATAGACTGAACATGTGTTAATTATGAGTAGGAGTTAATTGACTGTAACCAAACAGACATCAAGAAGGACGTTAACTAGAGTTGACATAGACATTAAATATTGCGCTTACTGTTAAAGAAAAAGAATGATGGTGGATACAGTTAATGCTGTAAATAATAACTGTGTGGATAAATTAGAAATCAAATTTAGTTATTTTATTTTTATTAAGACCTCCATCCCTCACGAACTCAGATATGACCCTGAGGCGTCTCGTGTAACAATATAAAACTAAAACCATAGTATTTTATGTGTTAACAGTTTTTCCTATAGTGTTATAATTATTAGTGAATTTTTTTTTAACTTACTTCCAATAGAAATTGACGTGATTTTAGCTTAACACGATTTCATGCCTTTTTGGTATCAGCTGTCTGCGTGGCGTCGGAGAGTAACGGGATAGTTGTTTCAATTTCACAGAGCGAGAGCATGAGAGAGCGTGAAGTAGTNATAGTTGTTTCAATTTCACAGAGCGAGAGCATGAGAGAGCGTGAAGTAGTGCTCTCGCCAGGTTGTGCGAAAGAGTGCTCTCTTGAAAGAGTATTATTTAAATTGAGACACGGCCTTAGATACAGGGGAATGATACAAAAGTGCTCCGCTAACTGCGAGCAGCACATACTCGTATCTATAGTGGAGTGGAGAGGTTTTGGGCGGCTCTTTAACATCGAGGTCTCGAGAGCCGACGAAGGTGAAACGAGGTGAGTACGGAGCAACGTCGGAATGCAAGGGCGGGGGGAGACAGGACATCTCCGAGAATAACCCGCCGACCAGCGGCATCGTCCGGCACGTTTCTTACGTGCGAGAATCAGGGAGCGAGCCCGCGAGGAATCGAATCCGGATTTCGCGTGGTGCGAGAGCTACATTACTGCGGCCCCGGCACGTGCGTAGAAAGAGGAGTGTTTGCGACTCACTGCGGCTGCGCGTCTGTCCAGCACTGGAGCGCGCGGTCCAGGAGCTCGAGGGAGGTGTTCGCCAAGGAGGCCGCCTCGCGCCACTCCAGCTCGCTGACCGCCAGCGCGTCCCGGTAGCCTTTCATCTTGTCCAGCTCCAGCTCCAGCCGCCTCTCCTCCTCGCTGGCGTACGTGTCGCCCAGCGCCTCCGCTGGAAACACACCGCGGGCCTGTTACCTCGCACAAGTGAAAGTCTTGCCCTGGGGAAAATTTCCTTAAGGCTGAATTCGAATTCCGATTGCATCTCTACTGCCTACAATGACTACGAAAAAAAAAAAAAAAAAAAAAACATGGATGATATAAATTTGGTAACTTTTTTGCTGTTTTGTGTTTCACATGTGAAATTTGCTGATGTTGTCTAGCCACAATCATACACTGTGTTTGTTGATTTTTGTTTCGTGCATTGTCAGACTGGATCACTATAATTTGTTGACTCTTTTATGTGTCTGTTTATTTTTACGTACTGCACTGTCTGTTTCGCTTGTGGTTTTTGCNACTATAATTTGTTGACTCTTTTATGTGTCTGTTTATTTTTACGTACTGCACTGTCTGTTTCGCTTGTGGTTTTTGCGGTTTCCGTATTATCATAATTCTGCTGTCTTATTTTGTTTCTGTTAAGGTGTTTGTCTAACTGGACCGTTGTATCTTGTTCCATATGTGTTTATTTATATTACCTAATTTTTATCGTATTTGTGTTCCTCAGCCATATATTGTGTTCTTTATTTTTGGTTACTATTTTTGTAGTCATTGTAGGCAATGGAGATTCGATCAAAACCCGAATTCAGTTTCACCACACTATTGTCATTAAACGTCGAAAAAACTCCCTTAAATCTGTTGCCTGGTTTGAAAGCAGTGAGAATTTGGTATAGGAGAATACATGTAGCCAATTTTAAAGATAGAGACTTGATACCAAAACCTAAGCGTGAGAGATGATATTCTGAAGCTCTATATCAAGGTAAAAATTACGATTTGTTTATTAAGTAACATTAATTTAATTATTACATTTTGTGATCTTCCCAGGAAACAAAAGGCTTCGATAGCAAAGCAGTACGTATTTTTCTGCTGAAAAGATTCTGTTGTTGTATATATCTATCTTTAACAGGAACGCGAAAGAAACCATAATTACATTAACACGTACTTCCCTATACCAAATTCTCACTGCTTAAAACTAGGCAACAGCCTTAAACTCTTTAAGGCGCCTCCCTTGTTGTCAAATAGGTCTCATTGTAAACAGCTGTATAGATTCTTTATTTTAAAAGAAATCTATGGCATATTTCATTATAAATATTTCTTCAGGGTATAAATGAAAGTCGATACTTTGTCGCCAACGTCTTTAAAAATCGCGGTTAACAACCCTCTGTTTAAGATATTTATACTTATGTAAACAGTGTTTTAAATCATAGTAACAATGGCAACAATGCTACACCTTTCCTGAACAGACTGTTGTTTTTAAACCCTGTTGTCACCGCTTAAAAAACTTTGAGGAACCAGAACACTTATGAAGTTTGTTGATGCCATTATAGGGAGGCCCCTTAACGACTGTTCAGCGCGCTAACGGCCGAGTGGAAAGAAAAAAAAACACACACGCACTCCATCTTTGCTCACACTCCCCGTGGAAACTGTCTATATAACAGGTTAATTAATAGTCACTTCTCCCCCCTGCGAAGATTGCCAAGCACAAAAAGTAATAAAAATTTTTTTTACAGATTTTTTTAATTAAATTAAATTATTTATGTATTAATTTTGTTATTTTTAATGTCTTAAATAGAATAACGTTTTTANACTATAATTTGTTGACTCTTTTATGTGTCTGTTTATTTTTACGTACTGCACTGTCTGTTTCGCTTGTGGTTTTTGCTGTTTCCGTATTATCATAATTCTGCTGTCTTATTTTGTTTCTGTTAAGGTGTTTGTCTAACTGGACCGTTGTATCTTGTTCCATATGTGTTTATTTATATTACCTAATTTTTATCGTATTTGTGTTCCTCAGCCATATATTGTGTTCTTTATTTTTGGTTACTATTTTTGTAGTAATTGTAGGCAATGGAGATTCGATCAAAACCCGAATTCAGTTTCACCACACTATTGTCATTAAACGTCGAAAAAACTCCCTTAAAGCTGTTGCCTGGTTTGAAAGCAGTGAGAATTTGGTATAGGAGAATACATGTAGCCAATTTTAAAGATAGAGACTTGATACCAAAACCTAAGCGTGAGAGATGATATTCTGAAGCTCTATATCAAGGTAAAAATTACGATTTGTTTATTAAGTAACATTAATTTAATTATTACATTTTGTGATCTTCCCAGGAAACAAAAGGCTTCGATAGCAAAGCAGTACGTATATTTCTGCTGAAAAGATTCTGTTGTTGTATATATCTATCTTTAACAGGAACGCGAAAAAAACCATAATTACATTAACACGTACTTCCCTATACCAAATTCTCACTGCTTAAAACTAGGCAACAGCCTTAAACTCTTTAAGGCGCCTCCCTTGTTGTCAAATAGGTCTCATTGTAAACAGCTGTATAGATTCTTTATTTTAAAAGAAATCTATGGCATATTTCATTATAAATATTTCTTCAGGGTATAAATGAAAGTCGATACTTTGTCGCCAACGTCTTTAAAAATCGCGGTTAACAACCCTCTGTTTAAGATATTTATACTTATGTAAACAGTGTTTTAAATCATAGCAACAATGGCAACAATGCTACACCTTTCCTGAACAGACTGTTGTTTTTAAACCCTGTTGTCACCGCTTAAAAAACTTTGAGGAACCAGAACACTTATGAAGTTTGTTGATGCCATTATAGGGAGGCCCCTTAACGACTGTTCAGCGCGCTAACGGCCGAGTGGAAAGAAAAAAAAAACACACACGCACTCCATCTTTGCTCACACTCCCCGTGGAAACTGTCTATATAACAGGTTAATTAATAGTCACTTCTCCCCCCTGCGAAGATTGCCAAGCACAAAAAGTAATAAAAATTTTTTTTACAAATTTTTTTAATTAAATTAAATTATTTATGTATTAATTTTGTTATTTTTAATGTCTTAAATAGAATAACGTTTTTAAATTTTAGTCAATTTTCTTTAGTCTTGATTTTAAGTTCATAAATGATTATATATTTTAATGAAATTTTGTATACTAAGGTCCCTTGGCGGTGCAGGGCAAGTGAAAAAGTGATATTAAAATGAAATTTACAATTTGAGACCAGGTATTTTATTATTTTTAATGAAAAAAAGAAGACCCGGAGGTCTGAAAAGCTTTGGGGGGGTCCAAGGCATATATTTATTTATATTTGCCCAGGCAACATTTCTACAAAAAATGTTATTTAGTGAAATGTTTAATACCTTGAATATTGGAGGTAAATTGAGGTCTATTGATTCGAGAAAAACACAAAACACCAACTCTTATTAATTTACTCCTACTTGTTTTCTTCTAGCATGGTTCTTCTCTCCGAAGGACACAAAGTGCTTTTTGTTTGAACGCAAGGCATATTCTGAAAGGTGGAACTCCCAAAATCATTTAACATTTATAAACCTTCTCCTTAAGCTTGGCTGGTACAGCAATAGGTAGCGCCACGAGGAGGATTCAACACAGCTGCAAACATTCTAACACCGTGGACTTTTGCCACTCGTGCAGTGGCGTACACAATACTGCACGTAGAACAATCTCGTAATGGCCAATCCACGGGGGAAAAAAATTTCAGTTCATCAATTTGATAAGAAGAAAAATTACAACTTTACGTTGAGATAATTTTTGATAGGTATTTAATTTGATTTAATTTTTTTCGCTTTTTACAAAATCCGGTTCCACATTTCTTGAATTCGTTTCAACACGACCACTGTTACAGTCCTGACGAAACTTTGCTCGATTTATCCCTCGTTTCCACTCAGAAAGTTTTGAGAAAAATTATTAGTACCACAAGGCACCACATACTTTAAAGGGTGGTTATGAAAAAGGGCTGTAAAATGATGGATGAACATGACGCGAACCAGAGATGCGAGGGAAGAAACAAACCAATAACTACTGTGGCGTCACTGTCCTTCGTCGTGTCAAAGGCACGACGGTGCCAAACCTCTCCATCGCCGAGAACAAGTATAAATGTTGTGTACGTAATGAATCCCCTTAACGTACTCATAAATTTTTCATTCTCAATGTTGGAGATGAAGAAAAATTTCTGGCCTGAGAAGTACTTTAACCTTACACAACGGAGCGTATGAGAAGTTATCGGCAGTAATGTTCGCACAATCGGCAGCCAATTATGAAGTTTCGAAGCGTTTAACATTTTCGTAAATGAACGGGATCTTTGAAGAAAATGCGTTGTTAATATACGCGAGCAGTGTCCGAATGAGAGAAACACACAACTGATTTCGGTAGGTGGAAAATGCGGAACTTTCTTTGTTAGCCACGAACCCTGCCGCAGTAACACGACGTGCTTGCACCCGCTATAATCAGGAAACTGGAACATTCATACGTTTACGTCAAAAAAGAAAAAAAAAATTTGTTGTAAGCGAAAGCTGCTTGTAAAAGACAGCAGCACTTCAAAACAAACAACAAGACGAAAAACTGATATTTTTTTTCTGTGTACGATGTGAGTAAAATTGTCAGGTAATGCACGAGAACATCGTAGCTCGGAAGACAAAATACCCGTCGCGTTACTGTTTTGACTTTTCGTGTACAATGGTTTTGCCGGGGATAAAATAAACTTTAATTTTATTTACATCAGTTGTTTTACTTAATAACGAAAATTATTATTTTCATTAACGCTTAAAACAAAATTAAACAATAAAAATAAAAATATGGTTAACCCGTACACCTAAGGAAGATTTCGTAAAGTTATATGTTTATTTCCGTACATTTGGCAAAAAAAAGTGTCCGTAAATTTACAAAGAAATTCGGGTAAATTTTTTCCAGTATTTTCCGCAATTTCAAGGAATTTTTTTTTAAAAAGGTAACGGAGATTTATTATAAAACCTGCTGTAAAAACACTGTTTTCAGTAATTTGTTGTTTAAAAAGTACATATTATAGACAGAAATAGAAAAAGGAAATTAGGCTATGGAGGGAAAAGTTTTAAAAAATAATATTGGTTAGTAGACATCACTCAAGAATATTTACTACTTTATAAACAACACCACACATCGCCTTTTGTTGGCACATGTCACCGGCAACCTTAATTGCGAAGTTGATGCATTCTGTTGACGGTAAAATGTACGCTTCTGAAAGCCCTTCTTAACGTCTACTACAGAAAGCAAAATGAATTTCACTATTTAAAAATATTTACCTAACATTTTAAATTCAACGTTAAGGCATGGAAATATTTTCAGTCCGTCGTTACCAATTTTACTAAGCACATGCCAGTCAGTGTGCCTGTTAAGATGCATGCAGGTAGGGTTGATCTGAAACGTTATCAATTAACTGAGAACAGCCCATAGGAGTGCAGCTCTTTGGCGATTAAATAAGCGCTTTTGAAATCAACCTCCGTAAAAGTTTCCTGCCGTTAACTGCGTTCAGTTTAAGGGACACACCGACTTGTATGCTGTCAGAAAAGTTGGCAGTGATTCCGTTGAGTAGTTACATGTCTGAACGTCGTGTGAATGCTAGGAGTAGTCGAGTCTTTAAGAACTTAAATTTTACACGTTCCGAAAGATTACGAATTGGGCAGACAAATAGAGTCCAAGCCCAATTAACAGAGAGGACAAAATACTAGAATGACCTTGCGCAACGTCTCTCCAGTGGCAAAATTCAGCAGAATTGAAGACCTCGCAGAAAGTGAAACAGAAATACGAATTTATGGCTGTGTCGTTGTAAGGCATCACATCGGCGGGTTTTCTCGGGGATCTCCCGTTCCCCCCACCCTTTCATTCCGGCGCCGCTCCACACTCATCTCAACCACCTTCATTGGCTCCCAAGACCTCGCTGTTAAGAGCCGCCCTAACCTGTTTACTTCATTTTACAGCAGAAGTGCAGATAGGTAAATTCCAGCAGGGGCTGCGCAGAAAGCCACACTTTCGCAATGCGACAAAACGCTGAGGCCGCGATGAACCGCCCACTCGTCCAAACACAGCTCTCGAACTCCGCGGCTAATTGGGGTTGTAACTTGCGACACCGGTCAGCACTTCCGGCTCGACGTTTTACCCGTACATTGCAAAAAAGCTGCACCTCCCATGTCACGCCTGTCACGTGTGATTTGGGGGATGGGTGGCATGGCATTATTGGGGGGATGGTATGAGAACGCCAGATTGTTAGTAACTTTCCGAGTTGGCTTTGAATGCTTGGATACAACTGACTTCCCTCGAGGAAGGATGAAGTTTTGAGTTAGAAGTTATTGGACGGCTCGACTTTTGGCGTTTGTGCCTGTAGATTGCTGACACAAGGGAACAGTACTCCGTCTCTATTTCCTTAAGTTGAAAATATTCCCAAAAAAGCAGAGACGACCCCCCCCCCCCC
>NQII01005266.1:44167-79868 GCA_002778355.1 Clitarchus hookeri | reverse complement strand
GGGGGGGAGCTGGGGAGCTACCCGAAGACGGAGGTGAGCAAGTAGGCCATCTCCCAGCATTGTACCGGCGCCCGCGCAAGCTGCAGTACAACGGGGGGCACCACGCACCCAGGTAAGGTTCGCGTCCCCGATGTCGTCAGCGACTCCCACGTAGTTTCCTTAGACAAGCAATCGCAGCACGTTTCTTCTTTAAACAGGTGCTCGTTGTTCGATGTGGTAATTTTCCCACAATGTTTTCCCGGGGAAGTCGAGCGGCCTAATGAATCTTTAGGATACGTAGACGAATGGTATGATAACTAAAGTAGTTCCCTCGGTAAACTCCATTCGGCACTGGTTCTTGGAGGAGGCGGCGGTGAAGCCAGGCCCAGCTTCTGCCGCGTTACGTTGTCACGATCGTCAAGCGAAAAGTATTTTCAAACCAAAATCGAGCTGACCACGGTTCAAAAATTTATCAACGCGACAATATACACATAAAAAACCGAAATGAACATAAATCAGTTTCAGTGGCCACATACTAAAACGTTACGATATTATTACTTTTTTAATACACTGCCCATTTTGATGTTGATTAGCCATTTACCGTTTACGTTTCAAGTACGTATATACATTGACGACTTTTTAAAAGGTTTATTGCTAAATTAGTTAGTTAATAGCAAAATAACAAATTAGAAACTAACGTATCCCACCGTAATAGGGGATACCATGCTGATAAACCATTATGATTGCCAATGACGTATGCGAGAATTGTACCAACAATTCAAAACTATATTTAAATCAATCATAAATAAATTCTATTCAGCAAATATAACTCTGCTCAACGTATTACACGCACTACATTTCAACTAGGTAATATGTCGTTTTAGGGTTCATTTTACACATCTTACCCAGGATACACCCACTCTCTGCTCACAGTAGGGATGTTGAAAAAACATCGATATATCGAAATTACGATATTATATCAACGATATATCGATATAAATCGTCGATACGTTTCAACGATATTTTGTCGAAATCAATATCTCTTTTCCAGGTANATCAACGATATATCGATATAAATCGTCGATACGTTTCAACGATATTTTGTCGAAATCAATATCTCTTTTCCAGGTATCGAAAATACAATTTTTTAAATGCTTTTTTAATGAGCTCTGTTTTGAATACAGAAATTGAATTTAAAAATGTTATGTTTACTTTGGAAACATGCACCAATAACATGTACCACGTCTTTCTGCAATGCCTCGTGACATCAATGTGTAACATTCTAAGCAAATTTACATTTATCAAGTTTTTTAATACATCAAATTTTGAACTCCAGCGTACTAAAAATTTATATTTTTTTCTTTCGACATATCTTTTTGTAAAACGAAACTTTTATAAATAAATAATATTAATAATATCGATAATTTTCCGATATCAACACCCCTAGCTCCCAGTACATGAGTTCAATCTTGCTTCTCTTAGCATTATAAATAATTTAGATCTTTGATTTTCAAATATTGTCTATTCGACCATAGTTTTGTACGACTACTGGACTCACATAGAAGCGAGTCGTGCTCCTGGTAGAGTCCCTNCATTGTCTATTCGACCATAGTTTTGTACGACTACTGGACTCACATAGAAGCGAGTCGTGCTCCTGGTAGAGTCCCTGCATGTGCGACAACTTCGTCGTCGCCTCTTTCACCTCTTCCTCGATTTCTTCCTGCAGGCGAGTTAAGATGGCCACCTCGTCGAGCGCAAGGCACTGTCGAAAAAAGAAAAATATTTCAAATACTGCTCGACACTGGCGATTATGGGTGGTTAGAATGTTATTTTCTATTCCTGGTTAGCAATCAATAATAAGAATTACAAATATAGACTATGAATGTTTTTTATAATTACGAGTGAGGTAAACATAATGTGAATATATCTTGCTGAAGACAATAGCAATGACGAGTAGCGCAATTACAGGAACAGGACTGGAAGCGGTAAATAACACTTTCGGACTATTACCTGATATAAAAGGAAAAAATCACGGTAAGCAGGAGAAAAAAAATACTGATTATTGCCAACACATTACTCAAAGCTGTAAACCCCAATCATAAAGTTATCAATAAGTGAACCAGTATGAATGACGCCATGCTTTTCGAAATGTGCCAGCATTCTTTCGACAGCTGAAAAATGAAAACCGAGTGGGTGACAGTTTTGAAATGTAGCAGCAATATGACAATGTTTTTGTTATCATGTAGTGGAAGGATACGTACTCTGTATCCTAGGAATAGAACTTAAGCAGGGCTTTTGAAAAGTTTGAACTTACCGTTAGGGAATCTTATAATAGGTTGGTTGTCTGTTACGTAGGCTTTTTTTCTTTTCACGAAGCTGCACCCCCCACTGCAACGTGACATTACTTTCGCAACGCTTAAGTCCATTCACGGTTACTTCCAACTTTTCTGAAGCCCTGCTTAAGTTATACTTCCAGGCTATTCCTGCGTCTCATGCAAGCAAAGCTTAAGCAAGTCAACAAAATTACACAAAAGCGACAACGCGCCGCATTCGTGCGCAGTCAGTTTAATAACATTTTGCATGATAAATTTATCCTACTGGGCATTACCAACATGCCTATTTTATCTCTGGTGTTATTAATATTAATTATAATGAAATATTATAATTTATAAACAAAGTATACGTAATAATTNCTATTTTATCTCTGGTGTTATTAATATTAATTATAATGAAATATTATAATTTATAAACAAAGTATACGTAATAATTTGATTTAACCAAAAATAAGATACTTTATGTTAACATAAGTACAAAAAGCTTGTGATAAATGAAATATTATGGAAACAATCGAACACGTCACAAATGGGTAATTTTTTAAAGGTTTGATTCCAAAAGTATAAGTATACTNCATATTATGGAAACAATCGAACACGTCACAAATGGGTAATTTTTTAAAGGTTTGATTCCAAAAGTATAAGTATACTGCGAATAGACTATAGAAATTTCTTCACGCTGAAATCCCAGAACAACGGCACGAGAGTCCAAGAGTTCAGCTCACCCTCGACCAGACCGATGCTACTACATTGTCGCGTACATTATCAGTCTGAAAGGCATCAGGTTACACTTGTTGGATAACTGAGGGTACTAAACACGCGGGGGCCGCTGTGGTGTAGTAGTTAGACTACTCGCATCCCACCAAGGCGAACCGGGTTCGATTCCCGGTGGGATCGTCCCCGGATTTTCGCATGTGGGAATCGTGCTGGACGATGCCGCTGATCAGCGGGTTTTCTCGAGGATCTCCCGTTTTCCCCGCCCCTTCATTCCAGCACTGCTCCACGCTCACCTCGCTTCACCGTCACCGGCTCTAGAGGCGTCGCTGTCGAGAGCCGCCCGAATCTCTTCGCTCCACTCACGTTGCGGTTGAGGCCGGCGATGAACTCCTCGTGCTCGCGCGCCGCGGCGGCGGAGCGCGCCACGCCCAGGTCGAGCAGCACGCGACGCAAGCTGTCGTCGCCGGAGGCCGGCCGGCCCTCCAGCCGCTCCCGCGCCGCCTCCAGCTGGCGCGACGCCGCCCCCAGCCGCCCCGTCGCGTGCGTCAGCGCCGGCCCGAGGGCGGCCCGCTCCTCGTGCTCCAGCTCCTTCTCCAGGCTCACGTACCGCTCCAGCACTTCGCCGCGCACCATGACCGCCTGCAACCGTGCGTGTCACTAACATTTATTTAGACTCTGGTCATTAAAGGCTGTTCACGATAAAGCGAACACTTCTGAGATCAACCTCTGAAAAATTTCATTGCCCTTACCTGAATATATTTTAACAGGTACACTTACAGGCATCCTCCCAGTTAACCATTTCACTCGCAGATACATACAGCATTTTAGGCGTTGCAACAAATAAATATTTTTTTCGGAACTGTACTAATATCTAGATGACGAATAAAATTCGATCTGTGCATTATGTTATCGGCGGCAGTGGTTAATGACTGAGGCTACGGAATATAATCTCAGCAGCAAATGAATTCCCTCACACGTATAGAACCTTTCTCGTTGGACGGTATGCGATGCTTGTGTACAGTGCAGACAATTCAAGCCACTTCATATGCAACGTCCGTGATATAGAACACTGTGACTGAAAGGGTTCAGTTGGTAACGGTAACGATGGAGGAAAAGTAGTTCTATGCATTAACGTTGAATTATAAGTGTTACGGAAACATTTGTGAATACCGAAATTATTTATTTTACTTTATGTTTTTCTTAATGCATATAAGAGTATGAATTAGCACATTTTTAGAATATTTTCTTATATAACAGTATTATAGTTTCACTTGATCGACTCATGAATAAAGTGATAAGTCCCATGGCAATGTAAATTTTACATGCGGTGGAAGAATACACAAGATGCACACAAATAGATCTTAAGCTGGGCTGTCGAAAGTGCTCATTTTACCGTGAACAGCTTATAAAAGAGTTTTTTTGCAAAGCCACAAATTAAATTATGTATTTATACAGCTCGTTATTTTACCATTGCGAAATAGTTCATACAGGGTTATTCAGCTAAGATGTTCAAACAAATATCTTCTGAACCGCTGAAGGTATTGAAATTTTGATTTGGGATTCGTGAATGGCACTACGGGGCCCATAAGGCACCGCATATACCGGTTCTGGTAGGTAATTAAGTACTAAGATAACGTTATCAACTTTGATTTTTTAAATGGGAATATACCCATTTCTCCCAATAGCATGATATGTTATTAAGCAGCGAGTTCAGTGATGTGATTATTTTGAAAACCTGAAGAGCACTTTTTTGAGATATAAGGGGCTGTCCATAGGTGTATGCATTTGACTGTAGCTGTGGCGGGGTAGGTTGCGCCACCCGCTGGGAGATGTCCATCAGAAAGTTCCTACACGCACCTCGCTGCACACACTAAGAGGGAAAAACGGAAAGTATAAACGTGCTACGTACATTTTAAAATGTACTGCAAGGTTTCGACGCTTTTGTTGCATTGGTGTGGACTGTGAAACAGACACGAACACTCGGAAAATTAATTGTAATCACGTCACGAAAGTCAAATTAAGCACACGTCTTATTTGCTTGCGACATAAACACCATCGCCAACAAACAACTTTTCGCATGCGTTCGACACACGTGTTACTGTATTATTAGCGCGTGCGTCGCCTGTGCAGGAAACTCTCCGCTGGACATCCCAGCGGATGACGCAACCTACTCCGCCACAGCTACAGTCGAATGCATGCACCTATGAAAACCCCCTTATATATCTCAAAAAGTGCTCGGCGGGTTTCACAAAAGAATCACGTCACTGACCTCGCCGCTTAATAAGATGTTTTGCTATTGGGAGAAATGGATACATTCCCATTAAAAAACCGGAGTTGATATCGTTATCTCAGTAATTAATTACATTTCGGAACAGACATAAACGTTGTCTTATGAGCTCCGTAGTGCCATTTACAAATTTTCGAAATAAAAATGTCGATACCTTCAGCGGTTCGGAAGATATTTGGGGTGAATATCTTAGCTGAATAATCCTTCATATCTTCAGGGGCGTCGGTAAAACAGTTGGCAAAGGGGGTATTTGCTCCGCCCACCCCAAATCATCGCTTGGTGGCTCCAAACATTTAGCTAGGGGTAGCCACAAGAAAACCATGCATACTAAGTTTCATACTTCACATATAGTTACTAAAAATGTAGATCAATAATAATATTAAATAGTAACATAAAACCTAGTATACGTATTTTCTGTCAAAATATGTGGTTAAATACTATTCACAGTAAACTGAACACTTTCGGAAGCCCTGCTTAAGGTCTAATTGTGTGCACATTGTGTATTTTTCCACTACATGTAAAAGTAACATTGCCATGTGCCTGATAACCTTATTCATGCGTCGGCCAAGTAAAACTTAAATTATTGGAAAAGTAAAATATTTTACAAATATGCTCATTCTTAAACTTATATGCATTTAAAAAAAAACAGAAAGCAAAAGTAATGATTTGAGTATCACTAATGTTTGTCTAACACAATTAATTCAATTTTAAAGCACAGAATTACTTTCCCTCCATCGTTTCCAACTTCACTGGGTGCACGTTTGGAATTGTGCCAATGAAAAAATATATATGCAGAAAGGGTCAGTAAAATTTTTCAACGATTGATTTTAAAAGTAATCACTTTACCGTGAACATCGTTTAGAAAGAATGCGTGCGTGCGTGTGTGTGTCTGTCTGTGTAAATACATACATAATTGATTTCAAAACCAAAATTTTGGGGAAGGGCGCATGTTACAGCACAAGCGGCGCCAAATTCTCTGCAAGGCGTTAGGCCAACCCCCTTTTTTTTAACAGAAAGGGTTGTGACGTCTGACCTTCTCAGCTCTCAATTCCGCAAGTTATGTTATGCCACAATTCTCGCTCACGAATGGCTGTTGGTCATGTGACAATCGGGTTGAGCAGGCATATAAGGCGGGCAGATTCGCGAATTGACTCAGTTCTACGTCTGATGCGACAGGTGACAAGATCGTCGTCTCTCTCCTAACCTTATAAACCACAATTTTGGTAAGGTTTATTGTGTTCGGCTCATCCATCACTGTATGCATGTTATAATTGGTCGTGCTCGTAATGACGTGTACCGATTTTCGCACCAAAGTTGTCTGCTAAAATTTCAAATACCTGCCCGAGCTAGCGAACCATTACAACATATAGTCCATGATATATGACATGGAACGTTCGTAGCTTTAAATCAAACTTACTGCAACATACAGTTAATTTTTTATATTGGACCATTTATTTAGCTTCCTTTGCCACGTGTGTGAAGTTAATTTATTATGTAGCTCCCAACACATTTTTACATATTAATTTCGTATTTTTTATTTTCCCTGTAGAGATCAAGATGAAGTGCACATTTAATGGTGTGCCTTAGACTGGCGTCCCTACTTCGTCTTCGACTGTACGATCACTGGCTCCAGCCGGACAGCCTATGTCTTCGGCGATGCCATTCGCTCCACCATCAATTGGATCTAAAATGCTCTACATCGACACACATGTCGCTTCTGCAATAGAACCTTCGTGTTCAACCATGACTCTTAAAGGCACGAGAAGTATGGCTGCGCGACGAATGCACATCGAATGACATATAAGTGTGGAAATTGCGACATGAAATTTGCTAGACGCGATAATTTGCAGACACACGTGAAAACCTGTAAGTTTAGAGGTCCTTCGCCTACCAATATGCGCCGTGTACAGTCTCCGTCGTCATTTAAACCAATATCTCGAATATATACTTCATAATCATGTGAGCGTCACCCACGCCCAAGAATCATGGCAGTGTCTGGAAAGGCTAATGCTAATGATTTCGCGGAGGCTGAATCTGCTTTCCAACACAATTTAAAGACATGTCACACCAAACAAGAGTGGTTCGTCAAAAGATATTTATACATTTTGGCTCGCATAAGAAAAAATATCGTCAGACAACTCACCGAGGAAGTACGACAGCAGGGCCCGATTAAATTTAATATGTGGCTTGAGTGTGATTCTGCGAAAACCAATACTTCAAACGAAGGTAGGGACAAAAGAGCATTCAAGACAGCGAATTTACCTGTGTATAAGATTGGTGAAATCAAAAAGGTCGTAAAATTCTTCATAGGAAAAGTATGCAAAGAGGAAGAAACATACAAGGAGCATGGATCGTAGTGGACATTGTCAAATGTTAACCACCTACAGCTCCGAATCAACAAGCTGGAACCTCTATGTGTTTCATCTTAAATTGAACTGCCAGAATCAGTTAAGAGGAAAGAAGCCATAAACCCGCAAAATACGAGCGGTAATATGTGTTTCAAGTGGAGTCTGCTTGCTAGCTACTTTGAAGGTGTACATCCCGAGCAAGTCGACAGTGGTTACGAAACCCTAGAAACCAAATGTGATTTTTTTGAACTGAAATTCCCGACACCACTGCGTCAAATCAAAGTCTTCGAGAAAATCAACCCTGCCGTATCAGTAAATGTGTACTAACTCACAGACGCAGAGAAAGACGTGCCCGTATGAGTGATAAAATAAGAAAAATAAAATAATTTTGACCTGCTGCTATTGAATACTGAGGATAATGCGCACCCTAGCTACATCAAGAATATTTCAAGACTGGTGCATCACCAGGTATCGGCCCACAAGGGGAAAATGCATAAATGTAAGCAGTGCTTTACATTTTACCATGACCTGCAGAGAAAATCGGGGCTGACAGGGCAGCTGTGTATAGAAGAACACATGAAATACTGCAAGGAAAATGCCCCACTGCATTCTGAAATGCCGCTGCCAGGGCAAGATGGACGGCCACATGTTTTGAATTTCAAGAACTTCCATCACATGAATAAATTGCCGATCGTTGTCTATGCAGACTTCGAAGCCTTGCTCAAGCCAGTGCACACCTGTGAACCCTAACCCACCCACTCAAACACACGCGCCTACCAGAAGCATGATTAATACAGCTATTGTATATATGTGCAAGGTCGATAATACTGTAATTCCTGAATCGCTCACCTCATCACTGCACAAATAACCAGTACTCTATAGGGAGCAGTATGAGGAGAAGCACTTCATGGAAGCAATAGTGCATATTGGCAATGCGGTCAGAGATATTTACGCCACTTCAAAGCAAATGCTGCTGCTCACACCCAATGAAAAGGACTATTTGCTGTAATGGTTCGGTGGCTCGGGCAGGTATTTGAAATTTTAGCAGACTACTTTGGTGCGAAAATCTGTACACGTAATTACGATCACGACCAATTATAACACGCATACAGTGATGGATGAGCCGAACACAGTAAACCTTACCAAAATTATCGTTTAGAAGGTTAGGAGAGAGACGATGATCTGTCACCTGTCGCACCAGACGTAGAACTGAGTCAGTACGCGAATCTGTCCGCCTCATATACCTGCTCAACCCGATTGCCACACGACCATCAGATGAACTGTGAAGCTCGACGACTCTGATCGCCTTACATATTTGTAGAGCCTAGGATGAAACGAGTGAGTAATGTGACATAATCACAAAAATTTTTTTTCCATCGATGCATTCAAGCTAGAAATGATGGAAACTGCAGCAGTCGGGCAAATATCGAAAATGAATGTGATGAGTGCTAATGCATGCATGTTCGCATGGTCGTGTTATGCTGGATAGACGTTACATAACCGATGAGCCGGTACTCGATGCCTTGCTGAATGCCTGCTCCCTACTGCTGCTTGCGCCCAGAGAAAGAGAAAGACCCACAGTTGAAATAATATTTTTTTGTAAAATACATCAGTTACAATATCTTTTTACACTTGGTTACACTATAACGTCCTTAAAAAATATATATTTTTTCACTTCATATCACATTACAAACTCTAAACTTTGCACCTGTATGAGAAAATAATTACCATGCTGCTCCTTGCTTGTTCCTAAACAGCGCATGGAATGCTGGCATGGAAGTATGGGGAAAGAAAAATAAACTTTCGCATTCGTGCACTTCCTCAGTGTGCATTTACATTGAAGTGCCAACCTCAAAGCATTTTCACACGACTCTATAACTCACTTCTGTATTAAAAAAAATAACCGACGGTATAACTTGCATGGACAATAGTTGCTATAGTCTATTCACGGTCTCTTCACACTTTTTTTTAATAAAACCTTTGGAAAATTACCCCATGTATGCCGTGTTTAGTTATTTCCTAAACATGTAATTTATCACAAACGTTTTATAACTCTGTTAACATAACAGTATCTTATTTTTCGTTAAAATTGTAAAACTATATTTAATTTATAACTTGTAATATTTCCTTTATAATAAGTATAAAAAAACAGTGAGAAACACGTGTGTTGGTAGCGCCTTTTAAGAAATAGTTCTCATGCAAAATATTATTAAAACTGAGTGCGCACGAATTCGGTGTATTGTCCTGTGGTGTAATTTTCCAGACTTAGTTAAGCTTAGTTTGCACGGGGCGGACGAATATCTTGGAAGTAGTACTTCAGCAGGGCTTCAGAAAAGTGTGAAGAAACCGCGAATGGATTATAGTAACTTTTCGCTGCCATGGTGTAAATGCATGGATATTATATCCAAACGTAGGATACCTTAAATTAGGGAATCGAAACAGCCACTTATTCCGCGAATTTCAGCCGTAAACGCCAGAAAAATGGCGCCACTGGCCAGCACAACGTTGAACGTCATTCGTCCATTAGCGAAAGGTAACTTAATTGCCACCCAGCAGCGCGGCCAGTTGGGAAACTTCCGTAGAATGCAGTAGCCAGTCTCACTGAAAAAAAAAAGGTATGTTAGTGGCTACAAAAACTGTATGTTTGATGCTTTCCAAGGCGAAATTACGTTGCTGGTTTGTGGTCCACAATAACACGTACATTGACTAGTACTCAAGCTATTTAGTGTTCACTAACATATTTGTTTATTGAAAATGCGTTTGTTGGCTGCCACCAAATATTTAGTTGCCAGCAGTAACATTTATGTCATCCGGAGTAAAACATTTTCCTGAGACTGCAAAACTACATGAGTTATATTGTGCGCATGAGCTCTGGTGTATTCGAAGTGGCCACCTTCTGTCTGGCCACGACGCCATATGTGTCTGTGTTCCGTTCTTTGTGTCAGGTTACGAACTAATTCATGAGGGATATTCTTAAGAACTTAGGAACGGATTGTATAATTCCCTTAATCGAAGTAATTAAATGTTACACGTAAATTATTCGAATTAATTTATCTTTCCGTGAGTTGAAGTGAGCTTTGTCGTGTGTGCCACTTATTATATTTACGTTAATTTCATGTTTAAGAGAACGCGGAAGGTAACGCAATGGTAACACACTGAGCTTGCAGTTGAGTGTACGAAGAATTGACTTCCAATCCTGACGACTTTGAATAAAGTTTTTAATTGTTGTTAGTCCATACCTACCTCAAGAGCCCACATTGTGTCAAACACATTTGTGAGCCTCACTTAGCAGTATTACTGCTTTCATCGTAACATTTTCTCTGCGACTACCGAAAACATTATTGCATACAAACACACTGAATTTAATGGTGACCACAAACGTCATTTTGTAGTTTCCACTACATACTGGAATGACAAAAATATTTTGTAGGTGCCACAAAACATTTTGTGTGGTCTATTTTACCAAATAATTTTTTGGCCACCAACAACATTTTTTTGGTCATCTCATAACTGTTTTTTTTTTCAGTGCAGACACAAGCCACGTTCCTAGAGCCTCGAACTGCCAATCGTATCAGTAGTTCCCCCATCAAAGGGACAGCCATGCCATTTCATTTCTGTATATTTACCTGTTCTTCGCCCAAATTTGCCACTCGCTCCTAGATCACACCATGGCATTATCTCCAGTGCATGTATTGTAATTTTTTTATCCGGTACTTTTACAGATTAATACTTTGGAAAACTTTTGTCAATATTATTCTTGTAGCACTACAAGTAAATTAGATAAGAATTTACAACATTTTAGTGCAACGTGTGTAAACCTAAAAGTTGAATTTTAAAATGCAAATGCTGTAGACCTAAAGTTTATAAGCGCACGCCGGTGTCGCCCTTTGCACTTCATAGATTCTGGGCCTCGCTCCCACGAACACAAACCTCCCACTTGACGATGCCCTTGAGAGCGGTGGAATGTTTCAGGCGCACTGTATTTCGCGGTGAATAATTCAGCCGGCTGCGAAGGGCCGCGTAAGCACGCGGAGGGGTTGTAGCCAGGAGGGAATAATGGGACGCCGTGAAATATTGATGCCGACGGCCGGATGTAAGGGTTAAGGAAGTAGGATAAGTGCGCAGGTCGACTTCAGCACGCATTCTTGCGCGGGACGAGCACAATGTTCCCCGCATAGCGGTAACGGCGGGTTTGCAACTGAAAAAACTAACAGTTAACACTTCTAGATATATTTCCGAATGCGGCTCGGATACTGCTAGTTTATGTACACTCACTGCTGTAAAAATTTGCTCAATGTGTGCAATGAAAGTCACGCACATACGTTGTGCAAGGGTGCTGTCGCCGCTTCTTACATCGTGCATATGAAGAGAACCCAAAAAGCTCGAGCCTTGTAAAACTATACATGTTAGACATGATTAATGAGTGATACATGCAATGCCGAGAAGACGGACGAGACAGCCATACGAACAACCGATGGAGTTTGAGAAAGGCTGGCTAATACATTTGTGAGAGACAGGATGGACAGCGCATCGAATTACTTATCACTTGAGTTGTTCGTATTTCACAGCCGGATTGCGTTAGGAGCAATGGATACAATTAAAGTATTTATACATGGTGTATCAGTTCTGGGCGATCCCTACAGACCACCAAGAGGGACGAAAAGTTTGAATGTCAGACACGAACAGAGCATTCAGATACAGGCGTCACCGTATTTCTATTAGGGAGAGTGTCCAGATATTTAGCACTGGAAAATCTGCTATCCCGATGACATTTACATGTTCTTCTATTTACGCCTCATTACTATCGCCTTCGTTTCTAATGGTATTTGCAGAGAACAGCTTGAAATGCTGTGGGCTGGTGACGTGTTGTTTTATGCGACGTACCACACTTTGATTTGGAAAGGGATGACTACAGTGACAGCATTTGGGGGATATAGTCCATTCATGGGAACTTCCAAATTCCTTAAGTCCTCCTAAAGATATACTTCCAGGCCATTCTTCTGCATCATGCAAACATAGCTAACAAAGTCAAGAAAATCACTCCAAAGGCACAGCGCACTGCATAATTGCGTATCTAGTTTAATAATACCAATACACCGATTTTCTCTCTGATTTCATTCATGTTAATTGTAAATGAAATATTATAATTTATGGATAACACATAAGAAAAGTTCAGTTTAACCAAGAACGAGATATTTTTATGTTAATGGAAGTGTAAGACGTATATGGCATATATAGGAAACAACCAAACACGTCATATGTGGGATGATTGTTCAAAGTTTTGTTTTAAAAAGTTTGAAGATTCTGCGAAAATAATATAGTTGGTAATCATCGCAACCCTGCCTCACTTTAAAGCGGTACACGCCCTTTACTACTAGCGTGATGATCCGAAGAGCCAATCGCATGATAGTATGCGCCGCTTGTAATGATATTACGGTTGCTCAATGCACTGCGGTGTGTTGAAGACATCCTGCGACCCCATTTTAGCTTCAGTGGCCAGGTGCCCAGAAGCAAGTTTAACGCTCCCATGGACACAGCTCTGTTTTCCCATGAATGTTTACACAAACTTTCAACACTTCCCGATCACCTGGACAAAATAAAACGCAATGTTTGAACATGTCAAAGGGTTTTTTGACTTGGAGCATAAATTACAACTACTGTGGGTAAATCTGCATCAGGATTACATAACACGCAGCTTTGATTCCATTCCTAAGCAGAAAGTTACCATTCTGTGCTAGAGGGCAGATTCATTGTTTTGACGCAATTATATTGTTATCGGTCAGTCGTTTCATCTGTACCATTACAATAACAAAATTTTGCTTAAATCCAAAGGTAGAAAGTTTGTCTTCATGTCTCGTAGACAGCAAGTCCAGTATATACAGAGCAAAGTTGCTGAGAGAATCAGGGATGGCCTGTAGTAAATAACCATCAAATCATTCGCATGGAGTGATTTTAGAACACCGTGAAAAACCGAAATCAGTGTGGCCGGACCAGGAGGTGAACCCAGGTCCTCTCGAATGCGAGTCTGAAGGTTTAAGAATGCACCATTCTGCAGATATTAAATCCAAAGGTTTCTTCTAGGTGCGCAATTTTTTATGCAAGGAGGAGATAACGCACTTCAACATAGTTTTATTTTTTCCAGCTATACGTGTAAGCATTTATTACATTTACATTTGAACTTAACACAAATAGTAGCAAATTCGAGCTATTATCTGGCTGAACTCTTAGGCTTGGCAGTCCTGTATAGATTCGAGTGGTTGCAAGTTGTTAATTTTCTTCTGCTACATAGAGAGTTCTTTATTGGACCATCCCATTGTTGACTGTTTGTTGTTAGCTCAGAATCATTCAGGGCGAGCCATAGAAAATTAAGGTCAGTAACAAAAACAGTACAGACGCACATGTGTTGGAAATCTGTTGTCTCGGAGAATAACACTTATTATGCAAGTCCATACTTACAACATGTGTTACTCACACACGGGTCCTTCAATCTAGTTCTAGTCTACTGGCCTCTCCATTGGCCGAGTCAGTAATGAAGGTTGTGCAGTTCAATAAGGGCATCCGATGTGGTCAGACATATTGGACGTTACTAAGAGGGTATGCGAAGAAGACAAATACAGCTGAAGTTCATGCAGTGGTGGAAGTAGGCAACCCAGTGCTAGTTTATTTTGAGTGCCAATGAAAACTACCAACCTCAGATGGTTAAATATTATGGCAGGTACTTAACAAACGAGAGGTAATTATTATGCACTAGTTCATAAGAGAGCTGAAAAGGACGTGCGCAGTTTTGAAGATACCTCAGGGATTAAGATAAATAATTTTATTTTGTATTTGAAGAGTTGATATTGAAGAAGGGCATGACAGTAAATGTTGTTGGTTGGTACCTGGTATTTACGATATAGCCAGCATTAAATATAAAGCCAAATGTGTACATGCGTTTATGATTCCATTTTAAAAATTAACTAACGGTAACATACATCTCCGCCAGATTGTTAGTTTTGAGGAAATATGTGATGAAATTCTGGCTGGTTTGGTTGAGATTACGTTAAGCTTAGTTATAATAAGAAGAATATAAAGGGCAGAGTTTTGTTGCGAGCTTCAATTTCCTTGAGTTGATTATTATCACTCGGATTGTAAATCGTAAAAGCGAAGACTCGGTTCCGTGTGTGTTACGGGCGATTCCTCGTAAGTCACAATTCATAACTTTCCCGTTGTGAACCCGCCATAACGTGCAGTTCGTGCAACTCGCCGCTGACACACCCACCTACATTATTTCTGCAACGGCTGAATATTCAACAAGCCAGTCCATTAGCGAGGAGTCTGCGCGCTTCTGTTTACAGAGTCGGAGTTCTGGGAAATCCGCGTGAGAGAGAGCCATTGCTGCATGACATTTTTGGAGCTCTAAAAATTCAAATCGAGACCCTGAGTGGTTCGTGTCACCAGAACTTCAAGGGAATAGGTGCATGGTTAGAAATTTTTCGCAAATTTACCACATCATTGTACACGCATACTGAGAGAGCACGACTGATAAAATTTTTTTCCATAAATCCATGATATTTTTCCTACATGTATTCAGGAGAGAGCTAAACGAGCAGTAAAATTTCTATTTGTATATAACACCATTTCTAGAGGCCGATTTGCAGCCTGGTGCATGGTACACTTTCCATACTACACAGACATGCCAAAACTCATGGGATGCAGGTCTAGTATCGTGTATTCTTCTAGTCCGGTGGAGTGCAGCAACTCGTCGTGACAACGATTCTACAAGTAGACGAAACACCTAAGTATCTATCCATGCCATCTGGATAGATACCCATAGCTCCCTGCTATTTGTAGGTGCATGATCGTGAATGCGAATGGACCTCCCCACCACGTCCTGTAAAAATTCGACGGGCTTCATATCGGGAGTACAAGGGGGCCAAAGCAGTCGTTGAAACTTTCCAGGATGCTCCTCGAACCAATTCCGGACAACTTGGGCCGATGACACAGTGCATTATTGTGCTATAATATATCATAGTTTTGAGGGTACGTTAAGTCCACGAAAGGCTGCAATGCAATGCCATGACCAGTACACACTTACTCACGGGATGTCAGAGCACAACTGATACGTGTCAGGGCACTTCCAATACGGTACAGTGGCGCCACCCACTATTACCTTTACATGCTTCTATCCCATGACATTTGGCATGCCAGTGTATGTAAATGTTAACAACTTCCATTACAGTTAAGGAAGTTTACTGAACATTTTATTACAGTGTGGAAACAATAACAGTAGCGATTAAAACCACCTCTTGTTCGTTTTATATTACATGGACATCAGGGTGATATAAAAATGCCCGAGTGATTTGGAAAACACACATTACGGCAATGCACCAGTAGTTTTAGAGAATAAAGACGGAAAATTACACGGGGAATCCCTTTTCACAATGCAGCTTGGCCAAGACCAAACCCACGACCTATCGGATGTGAGGCAGGAATGTTGCAGAATGACCATGTAAGACGAGCGTAACTGATGCTTGGTGTTTAATTTTCTTATTTGGCATAAAGCTCCCAAAAGGCACGGCCTTCGATGGACGAAGGGGACATGACTCTTCCAATAACCGAAGAGTGAAGGACCGCTCCACCCCCAATAATAGCAATACTGTAATTTTCCATTACTTGTAGAAAACGAAACATTATTTCACGTTTTTCAAGAATTTTTTTTTGCCAGTAACAACATAATTTTAATGTATGCTTAAAGTGTCTCAATTCCATGTCGAGTTGTTTTCAAAACGATTCAATTTTTCCGGATACAATGATCTGGTGGTGTCGATAGATATCGGATGTGTCGATAGATATCGATACAATGCTGCTCTAGTTCTTACACTAAGTCTGTCCAAATTCTAAGCGAAATATGTTTAGGGAGCGGGCATGATATTTATCCCCCCTACCCCAATTATATACACCTACTGATGGCAACTCTAAACAATCCCAGAACAGGAGGTTATGGTTTCATTTTCCTCGGTATTGATCGTTCTGAGTGAAGATCGTAGGACAACATACACGCACGTACATATGATACATACTAATGACCAATGACAGAGACAATTTGTTTTATGTCGCGGCTGTTGATCTTCGTTAAAGTAAACACCCAGTGTTCCATTTTAACATCTTCTTTAATATTCACGATAAACTAGCGATTTAGTGTCAACTTCAAATAAGTACATCGCTCCTAGGGATATCTTCAGAAGTTATAGATGTTAATGTATTAAATAATCCATATCAGGAGAGTATCTATACTTTAGGATTGGAGGGGGGAGGGGATCGTCATTTATCCATTATGCAGGTGCTGGTTAGTATGCAGTGAACAAAAAGAGCAGCTAGAAACGCATCGTGTGAAAGGCAGAGTCCAACAAAATTGTGTTAAATATTACAGTTGCTATATTCTTAAGAATCGTTATATTTATAAATGCACTGTTGTTAGGTGAAAGCGTGTTCTTGCTGGAAAATTGATGGGTGCATTAATGAAGGCTGTTTACTGTTAACTGAGCACTTTTGAAATCAACTTTTGAAAAATGTCACTGCCCCTATCAAGATATATTTTAACGTGTACGTTGACTGTCATGCGACCAGTACAGTTGGTAACGATGGCGGGAAAGTTTTTAATAGTTACATTTCCTAACGTCCAAATAAAAATGTTAAATAACATTCGCAAAACTGAAATTATTATTTTTTCCCTTTCTGTATTTTTCTTAATGCGTTTAAGTGACGGAAATATCACATTTCTAAAATATTTACTTTTGTAAAAAATTTACAGGGTCACTTGACAGACGTATGATTAAAGTGATCATGCCCAAGCAAGGTTAATTTTACATATGGCGGAAGAATACATAAAATGCACACTAGTAGATGTTAATTAGGACTTTCAAAAGAGCTCAGTTTACCGTAAACAGCCAATACATTTAACGTAAGTGAAGTTTTTTGAAGCGACTGCCGCTGACTTCGTTACAAAACGCACACCTACCGATGATGTTTTGCAAAAAGTTCTGCATCTCCGATAAGTACAACAGCTGCGATTATTCTTCTTACAAGATCACAGACTTCTACATGCATTTCGTAAACAAGGTTCTTCATGTATCCCCTAGAAGGACATGTCCCGCGACGTGAGATCCGGGGATCTATGAGGCCATTCAACTGGGCCTCCATGTTCAGTCAAGTTGACGTTGAAGTTGTTATTTAGATTGTCGCGAATATGACGATAGAAAATTTTCTGAAATTCATAATTCTGCTACCACATGTGGAAACGTGTTGCCAATTGAACATCTTGTAAGAGCACAGGCAAAACCTTCTGAAGAGATACCGAATAACACTGCCTGTTAGACCAAGAAGACAATAGTTGACGGTTCCAGCCCTCACACTGATGGAAAATCGATTTTGGGAATGTCTGTTCATCATGGCATACGGATTGCAAGGGCCCCACAACCGCCGTTTGTTGAATTGTAGCAGCCATCCATTATTTACGAGGCCTGATAAGTGAACATGACGCGGAATACAAACTAAGAGCCTGCAACAAATTGTCTGAGAAGCCAAAGATGGTATGCCCACCTGGGCTAATCAGCTGGAAATAATGGCTGAACCAGTGTCTAGAAGTCACCATTCGGTCATATATTTCACACACGCAACATCTGCAGTAACACTTGTGTCAGTAGAGTTTTACAACGCTGGTTCATCGAGCTTGGTGGCATAGGGGTAAATCTTCAGACCCGCATCCGGGAGGACTTTGGTTCGAATCCCGGTCAAGCCATCATATTTTCGGTTTTCCATGATTTCCCGAAATCACTCCAGGCGAATGACGCATACATGCCGTGGCCGATTATTTCCCGTTCCTGCTTCTCTGAGGAAATTGCTCCTTCTCTAAAGACCTTGCTGTCAAGAGACGTGAAAGGTCTACCAGCAACACTGGAGCAGCTTTACTTCAAATCTCGCAGTATGTATGGACTTCAGAGACCCGCGATCTTGGGAAATGGAATAATTCCGCGTCAAGCAAACGCATGCGCTTGATAAGTATAAGTTGCCATCTAGTCGGGAAATTGTGCCAGTACAGTTGCTGAACCTCCTGTCAATTTACATGAGCTTCCCCGTAAAATGATCGGAACATCTGTGTAGTAGCTGGCTACAGCTAGAATGTCAACTTGACTACCGACACCAAATGCTTGTGCTTGATTCAACATATTCTCAGGTTGTAAACAGTTTGAACTGGCGACGCATGGTCCACTTTACTGTAAAGTACGTGGAAAGTCATTGGGGACCAAGGTACGACTTCGCCTTGGGCTTGATGCGCATTGCCTCTTTGGCGGTGTGGCGATTTTCGACTTACTGTGTACAGTTCTTAACTGCTGCAGACATTGATAATTACGCGATGTTACATTGGCTTGGACATGGCCGCCTTTATCGCTAACATTCATCATGCCGCAATTTAAAACCAAGCCCACTTTCGTAAAGGATGCGCGTTTGTGAAAGTCACGAATATCATGGCCTCCCAGCAATATTGAAACAACTTTCTACCAAACATTTGCGCTGGCTTCTACGATGCATTTTCGGCCATACGTATGAAGGTCAAGTATTATTCCTTTGAATAACTAAACTCACTCCTGGTCCGTGTAACATCATTTGTGTTACCGCTTGTGAATGTGCGTGTGTGTATATATATATATACACACACACTCTATCTCATACACACAAATTTTACATACAAAGTAATTAGAATTGTAAAAAAATTGTGGAAACACTACCTACTAAACTCATGTGGTGAGCAAAATATTGTTTTGTAGTGACCGCAAAACTATTTGTGAATGATTGTATTTAAAGTAAAACGAACACCGCTATGTTTCCGCAACAAGTGATTAGTTTTCTTAATCGAGCTATGCTTAACCATGTCACATTTTTGGGAATGGCGTGGCATTAGCGAAGTAATTTAACTTCACTCCATACTCCGTGTTAAAGCAGTTTAAGCCACAAATTTCTTACTCAAACATAAAAATCCAGAGGTCGTGACGCAAAACAAAAGAAGTACACACAAATAAATATGTTTATTTTTTAAAATCTCCTCATATACGTAAAATATGTTTCTAAATAAATAAATGTTGCCAATATAGAACTTTTATGTAAAATGTAGTGTTCCGAATAGCATGAAATCGATGCAGGTGCACTAATAAAACAAATATTGTTACGCATGTTAATTCGACAGACATGAAGACCATAAACTTACTCTTTTACGCTTCCAGAAGCCAGTGCTAGCAGAACATCCCATGATACTGGATAGACATCTTGGCCTTCCCCAAAGGCACGACGACACTTTTTCATTCGCAGACTCCAACGTTTATTTTGGTTCCTGTAGAAGAAAAGGTTTTTAGAACTTTTTAGCTATACCTTGGCCTATACTTAGTTCATACAAATAATGCTCAAGAGCTTCAATAAAAATTCGAGTTACATTAAAAAATTTTAAAGTGATATATCGCAAGCGGTGAGAAATTAAATTGGTTTAATTTGTTCCTTTTCGTTTCATACACATTACGTTTAGAACTGGGGTAACAGTACAATATTTGCATCCAGCCATTTTACTGCGTTACTTCATTTTTCGATTTATTGTAACTAGTCTTATTTCCACGGCAATGTAAAGTTTTACAGATGGCGGAAATATACACCACGGGCAGAAAAAAAACAAGTCTAGAGAGATTAAAAAGTGTTAACTAAACAGTAAATTAACCATACACAATACCTATCAAGTAATTATAATAGCTGCAACACGAATTAATGTAACACATTCAGCTGATTATACTGTGTAAGAGCAACATACAAAATTACTTCCAATGTAAGTTACTTATTTCCTCGTATTTAAACGTTCAAGGTGGCACTCAGTAAGTAACACAATTTGTAAAAACTTTATTAGGAAAGTGAAATATAACATGCATTATTAACTATAGACCATATTTCAAACAAGCACGTAAAATATTTTACCAACATTAACTTTGCTCGTTTTTCAGGAAATTGCGCATGCAAATATACACCACTTAAAGGTTTTATAAGGGTACATTTATCACTGTACATTATTCTCCACCTTTTCAGGCAGTCTTGGTTTAAAAACAGTAATATACTCACGCGACTTGCATATGATTAAATACAACATTTAACATCATTTGTTTTATGTATTATACATTTGGTTTTCAAAAGATGTTACTGAATCGGAATAAAAGTACTCAGTGCAGCATTTAAAACTATTTCTAATGAAACAAATTCTCTTTGACCATATTTTGGATACACTTCTTGTGTCGCTGATAACTTTTCGACACAAGTAATAATCGAAGGCTTTGAATTTTAATATATTTTCTGGTTTTTAGAATACACGTCCTTGTGCAGGTAAAACTAAAATATGACCTGAAAGGAAAGAGGGAAGGTCATATACTGTTGCCTTTATGGAATTCAGAAAATCGATTCGAAACCGTGCCGATCTTTGTCCAAATATTCTTGTTGTTGCATCATGAAAAATACTTAAAATTTTGTCTTGTAAGGCAAATACTTTTTTTTATATAAAATGTTACTCAGTAATTAGTATTTACGACGTTTCCAATCTTCTAGCATATTAGAAGCAAACTGTTCTATAATATCTGCCCATGATTTGGTTCTCTTAATTCACGGAGCCAAAAGAATTAATAAATAAAATTTTCGTTATTTTTTAAAGTTCGATAATGTAAATCTGACACAATATAATTATATTAAAATTATTTACTTTGACATAGTCGTGTGAACCAATGGAATCATTTTATCGCTCATTTAATTCCTGAAATGTCAATCCTTAATTTTTAGCCAATTTACTGTAAGCCCCACTCTGTCACATAATATGCTGTACTTCTAATACTACTTGTAATTGAAATACAGAGAATTTTCTGCCTTTTTGCATTACTCACTAAAATTTTTTTTAAACAGAGAATAACTGTTATTTGCGGTAGCATTACGTTTACTTGATGTTACCAAATTGATCATTTAAATACATTGTTCACTAAACGTAATATTTTGAAAAATTTATATTGTTTATCTACGATCCATACGTAGAATTAAATCGACCGACTTCTTCATTGAGATAAGAAAAATCTGCGTTCAGTCGGATTGTTTCGATGAATTGATTTTATTTGGTTCAGTCTTGTCAAAAATATATTTTTGGTTGAAACATATTGCCACATCAGTTCATAAGCTGTTATAAAGACGAAGCGCATGTGTTCAGATCCTTTGATCTTCGCGCCTCTGAAAACAGAGGTGACAGAAAATGCTTCACTACCAGTTTTTGCTATCAACGAAATGAGTGCATTGTGTTCTTGCATCTAAAGACTTTGTTTTTTCTTCTAGTTGTGAGCAACGAAAACATTTATGTTTAGAATATTCTTTGTACTTGCTTCAGGCGACTTGATATTCATTACCAATTATTCTTTTCCTGCTAGTTATTTTTTTCATAGCGTTTCGTATAGCACTGAACTTTACTTTGTATGATTAAAATTTTTCAACATGTTTCAACTACAGATTTATTTTTGTTTTTAAAGACTATTTCAATTCCATACACTTAGTTATTTTATTTTTCCTCATTAAGATCCTCCCAGTTAGTTTTCTCTAATATTTTTGCAGGATTGAGATTTAAGGAATTAATTGCTTCCCACGCAATAACTGTAATCTAATCTCTATCCAATAGGGCGTTTAGAGTCAAAAACAGCAATTACATTGACTCGTAGTAACCTCGTTAATGATATTTAGCTTGCAGTCAGCTTGTAACATGCATCATGATACCTGCAACTTACTTGTAAATAGAATGCGTAAAAAGTAGATACGAAGTAGAAATATTAGCTACAATTGTCTTAACGTCGAATTAAGTGTTCAGTAAACATTTGTAAATACTGAAACAGTTTTGGCTTTCTGCTTTCGTAATCCAAGTTTTCTTTTCTAAAGTCGTTACGGTTTTTACTGCACTCATGCATACGTAAAGTGATGGAGCACATGGATATATTAATTTTTCACAGCGTGTTTACAAGTAGATATTAAGCAGGGCTTTCAAAAGTTCTGCGCTTACCGTAAACGGTACATAATTAATTTAATGGCATATACATTAAATTTATTACCAACTCCGGAGTATTGCATTCAGAACATAACTGGACTTAATGTCCATCGTCTATAATAGCTATATAATATATTACCACGGAGGAACTACGCAACAGAAGAAAACAATTTCAACAATTTTAACCTTGTAAAACATAAAAGTAAAATTAAACAAAATGCCCTACTTACCTGACTTGTATCCAGAAAAGTAAAACATTTGGATTTAATCAAACCACCCGTCAAAAATCAACCAAAAATATTATTAAACCTTAAACAAACAGTAATTAATAAAAAAAAAAAAAAAACATTGAACACTAAACAAGTAACCAAATTCCAAATTCCCTGGGGTTTGACATATTAAACAAGCCATATATGTATATGTAATCATATAAGAAAAAACAAGCACCAACAAAGAAAATCAACCAGAGCATAATATAAACAAGAACTTACTTATATAACTAATGAGCCTAATTTCCCTTTCATGGGTGGAAATAATTTTTAATTAATTTCTTTAAAGATTTAGAATGAAAGTAGGACTTGACGCCTCGTTGACAGCAATATCATAAGATATTGAACCAGAAATACATACAAGAGTAGTGAGACAATTACAAATACGCACTATCCTTATTCGGGACTCGAACCCAGAAAACCTCGTATCATAATTTAACGTGAAACTTACTGCATTAAAGAGGTAGGATCCGGTGCAACAACTTCAAATTTAATCAGTCTAACGTTTTGAAAGATGGGGTTTACTAACCTAAAATATTTAGAATGTAGCAATTTTGAAAATAAGTGTTCAATACTCTTAAATTGCGTAAGTTTACATGGTCTACTATAGCGCTTCTTCTGTGAAGAATTTGGTGAAAATAGGTTGATCGGTTCCCGAGATATGGCATAAGAACTTAATTTTTTTATTTGGTGCCATCATACAAAACTGCATAAAAAAGGACTCTGTAAGCGATGCTTCTAACAGATACTGCCAACGTACAAAGTTAGGTTAAATTTGGTTAAATTGTTTAATAAATGTGAAAACTTATCTCAATTAATTATATCGCAGCCATTTTGAAAATCAGTGCTTGACCCCCATTAAAAACTGTCAGTTTATATGCCCTTCTGTAGCACTACTGCCGTGTGAAATTTGGTGGAATTACTTGAATGGTTCAAGAAGTAGGTATAGCAAAATGTTCAATTTTCTCACCTGCCACTATTTTACAAAAAGGCTTGATAAAGAAGAGCTCGGAGCGCATAACTGATGCTTCATATATCTATAACGTTCTAATCTAAATTACTTATATTGACATCATTAAAAATATTGTTTGCCTACCTAAAAACATGCCTTAGCGTAGCACAATTTGCATACAAAATTAGGTGGAAATGGGTTTATTAATCCTCGAAATATGGCAAAAAAATTTAAATGTTTTCTTATGACGATCTTTATAAATGGCGGACAAAATTATATGTAACCACATATTAGATGATTGTCATAGATACTGCCAGCATATTGTAACGTGGCACTCTCACAGTTATAGCCGCCTTTAAACTCTGCTATAACTTACCACTCGACTAGCTCAAGACGGAGTAAAACGAGACTCTTAAAATGGACGCCAATTAAATAAGAAATAAAGTCAATTTCCGGTTTTGTTTTGTTCCATACTTTTATGTACCATTCAAGTGACACAGTTCACATACGATCTTCAGGTATGCAGAGTACGAACCGTTCACAGATAAACAGACAAGTGCAGAACAGCGCCACAGTCGTTTACGAATCAACTCATTTGTTAAAAACTTGCCCGCAGAAAATTAAATGCAGTGACCTCCCACACCGGCGGAGAAATAATCTAGTAAGGTCTAGTTTGCCGGTGTGAGGGTTAGCGCTAAGCCCGACGCGGCCTAGGCGAGCACTGGATGACAACTACTTCAGACAACTGACTTGATTCAACTGACTTCAATGGCGACAGGCACACGTGTACTTGTGCTGCCTATCACTCCCCTCTCCACAGATAAGGACCTGGCATGGGCTGCCACGCACGCTCTCCACACTTTATCGAAACTGCGTGGTAGGAACTTGTCGAGCAAAACTGTCGACGCAGTCCGAAAAAAAGTTAATCTAATGCTGATGCGTAACAAAAACTAAAACTTTGAAAACGGCAACCGGACGCCTGACAAACGTAAAACAGCAAAGTATGCCTGGTAAACAAACTACCACGATGAAACGAACCACCGCGGCTTTTAATTTCAAACCCGATGAAAATATTACGAAGCTTAGCAAAACGAAAGAAAATGAAACACGTGTCCCGAAAATTAACAATACTGCGTCATTACAATATAAAGTTCGGGGGACATATGGCATATTAAGCCCAAACCAAAATATTTTCATAGCTGTTATTTAGAAAATACATGACTACACTCTTAAGTCATATACATTTAGAAGGAATAAAAAAGTATAGATTGTAGCGGAAATTTGATTGTAATTTTACCATTGATTTCCAAGATAGGAAATATAGCTTAATTTTGCATGTAGTGCCTACTCCCAAAATGGCGCAGGAAAGAGTTCCTGTATTTGCTCATTTGATGGTTGCATGGATACTGCAAGTTGGCTATAAGCTTATACAAAGCTTAGTTACGATTGGTTTATATATTTTCATAGATATAGCCGACAAAGCTGAAATGTTTATATAGCTGGCATTCTGAAAATAAATGCATGCTCCCCTTAAAACACATAAATTAATATTACCTACAGAAGTAACAGTTGTTTGCCAAATCTGGCCAGAATCGGTAGATTGTTTCCCAAGATATGACATGTAAAATTCATTTCTTCAAGTAGCGCTATCTTACAAAATAGCGCACAAAAGTGTCTATTTGTTGGCATATATGATGCTTGTAATATATACTTATATCATTCAAGCTCTAAATTGACTGAACGATATGATATATATACCTATCAAATAAACCACAAATATAAGTATGGCAGCCATTTTGAAACTAGGTCCTCTATCAATTTAAATTGCATACATTTGCATGGTATACACGTTATTACTCACATGCTAAATTTGGTGAGAATTGTTTGAGTAGTTTTCGAGATATGACGCAAAAGCTTAATTTTTTCATGCAGTGCTATCTTCCAAAGTGGCAGTGCGACAACAGTATTCATTTCTAAAAATCAATGCTTACACGATGCACTGTCAACCTACGAAATTCTATTTAAATAGGTTTAATGGTGTCCGAGATACGACATAGCACCATACACATTTTAATGGCCGCCATATTTAAAGTAAGAATCTGGAGGGGTCCAAAATTATAAAAGTCGGATGTTCTTACTAAATACCATATGTNTTTTGGGGGGGGGGGGGGGTGAAAGGTTGAGAACACACAGACACATGGACAGGAAAGTGATCTCTTAAGCCTTTCTTTCCTTCAGAAACATGATCCTCAAAGAACGACAGGAACGGCGATACAAGTTCTGTCGAGTCTTTATACTACAAGAAAAGTGAGACACCAGAAAAAAAAAAACAATTTAGTCATGACTTTCTGGGTACTGTGATCTGATACCGTCCTCAAACCACAATGGCAATAATAAAAATATGAATTATATAACTAACTTTTTAAACGTAGCCTCGTGCAATAGTTGTTAACCAGGCGACATACAATGTTACACAAAGTTAAGTCGCTTGACCGAGGGTTTTCGTTAAAGTTAGAGCTAAAAATGTAGCATGGCCGGGTTGCTCTTGTGTGCTGAGCAAATTAACTCTTCTCATTACAATTGCAGCGTCGGAAAGCAAGTCATTAGAGTGCATGCTACGTGAACTCGCGATGAATAATTTTATTACGTTTCTATAAATTCGAATTTAAAGGAAACCAGGGTGAAGCGCTCGCCTCGCACCAGGGCGAACCGGATTCCATTCACGGCGGTTAACCCCCGTGTCTTCGCGCGTGGGAATCGTACAGGATGATGCCGCTTGTCGCCGGGTGTTTCTCGGAGGTCTCCCGTTCCTCTCACCCTTGCGTTGCGGTGCTGCTCCATACTCGCCTCGCTTCACCCTCGTTGGCTCTCGAGACCCCGTTGTTAAAGGTCCTCCCTCCCCATTTGAAAGTTGCAAAAGCGTTAAGGTCATGTCCGGCCGCAAGGAAGCAATTTTGACGGCGATGGGAAATAACACAAACAAGCTCCACGTGTGCTCTGTTTCCTCAGAGCTCTAAGCGGTGACCATAAGGTTTTAATACAGCAATCTGTTTAGAAAAAAAAGATACGGAATTGTCGCTATGGTTTAGAACACTGTTTTACAGGAGAATAAATACCGTAAAATAGGGCAACTCACAGCTATTTTTGCTGACTTTGACTCTTCCCAACGGCCACATTTGTGTTTCAATAACCAAGTTTATAAAATGACAACAAAATATCGACTTTTATTTCTATCCTGCAAAAAAAAAAATGTAAACTGGAGTATTTTGTAGATTAAAAAAGAATTAGAACAGACGCAACTGTTTACAAAGAGAACCATATGACAGCTACAGAGGTCCTCAATCCACTCTCGAATTGAAGATGTAATTGAAAAAACCACGATCCATTTAATAAAGAATTTTTTAAAAATTCTCTGTATGACCAGTTTTTATGTATATCTTTATGATGCTCTAAAATGGCAGTGTTCAATGCAGTGCATGAAGAGAACAGAAAATAACGTGATTTGACGAGATCAGTTTCCCAACAGAAATGTACATTTCTACATGACTGACTGTTGCAAGGATTCGGAAAACACCCCTCAATTGGAAACAACCCGACGTGAAAACGGAGGTCATCTACCAAGGCTGAAAAGCGGCGTGCAGAACATTTGCCAAAAAAGTCTCATTAAAAAACTACTGGCATTTTTCGAGTAAGAGATATGAAACGGGAGTACTTAATAGGATTTTAAGACTTTTAAATTTATTTATTTATTATTTTTTTTTCGCAGATGTAAAATTGCCGAAGCAATTTTTCATAATAGTTTTATACGTGAACAAATTCTAGCGCAGAAGCTTTCAAATAATATCGAGACTTCTAATTTCACATTTGTCAGCTCTGAACGTCCCACAGAGGTACTTCAACGGCGGGAAGACTACATACCAGTTCAGAGTCTTTCGCGTACTCTCTCTCTTCCTTAGCGTTCCTAAGCTTCAACGCCCAAAATACTTCCTGTCATGCGGCACACCTGAAACCTTTCCAGATCGGCGTTGCCACATGGCATCATTCAATTTTACACAATGTATATGTTTGAAAACTGCCCGCAGTTGCCAAGTCGGATCATTAATAGATTATATATAAGGCCAGTGACTTTTCACGTAAAAATCGGAGCACACAGTAGACATCAATAATATATACACACCTCAGCTGTTGTTATACCTCCATTGGCTGCTGGTGCCGTGTCCGTCTTTGACCAAGCCACTCAGGACTAAGTAACTCCGACACTGAACCTTCGTGATTCGTGCGCAAACGGTTAACACGGGCCAGAACATTTTTTAGCCAATCAAAGAAGTTGGACGACCCTACAGTGCTTTGGACTTTATCTTGTCTCGAAATCTTTTCGCGAAATATCAGTGCCCCTAATTATATAGAATGCTCACAGATGTTGTTGACTCCTGGTTTTCTCAGAAGCACTTGCTTTTAGCTTTTCTCTGTTTGCTATTTCGACTCATGTGACTGTAAAATGTAGTCATGTGATTTTTCTGCGCTGGATGGAATATCTAAAATGTTGACACCAAATGTTTAAAAATCTGTATGAAATATAAATATGTGAAATAAAATTTTTTTGTCCAAACAATTCAATGGCGTGGTCTGGAACGGTCAAGGAAATCACACACAAGAACGTACGTGACAACAGACACAGTCGACATATAATCCGTCCAGTTTGTAGTCAGTTGGCTTCACGTCCCTGTGGCGAAGACGAGGCCTGGTTTCTGAGGCATGCACACGCTCAACATTGGCGCGAAACCAAGTTACGAGCTCCGATATATCAAATGTTACTCACAGAGCTCACCCCCTCCTCAGCTTTTTGCATACGTAACCGTGCGACGAAAGCTACGAACTCGAGAGTTTTAACTTCTTCCTGTCGACGCAACGCTGGTTCTTAACACGTGAAGAATGTAAACACAAGTCTGAAAATCCTGACGTTCCGTAGTTCTTCGTATGCGGAGGAGCTGTTAGGAGCGCGGCCTACGCGGTGCTCGAATTACGTCGCAAAGTGTTTGAAATCAACGTCTACTTTTTTTTTTTTACGAAACCAGTAAACGTGTTCCCACTATACCGATATACGATAAGAAAGCACACTTTACATCAATACATCATGTCCATTAGTAGAGACCTGAAATATTCGCGAGTTCAATTACCTTTAGGCTATAGTCCATTTTCGTATGCAAAATAATGCAGATATCACCGTTCATTGGTTGCTTGTTGTATTAGCGGAAGACGGTGATTCGGTCTGCATGTTACTGTGTATTTATTATAGGCTCAGAGTTGTCCAGGAGGTGTCATTTAACGGGTAGACCAATATCACTAGCAATACAAACGTACGGGGTTTAGAATTCTAGCTTGTCCCGAAATAAAAACGCGAATATTTCAGGTCTCTACCCATTATAAATGTTTTTTTTTGCGCCGAGCCCTCCAACATGGCGAACGAATGTTCATTCACACTACTGTACCTCATAACTAGGGACCTGAAAAATTCGCGAGTTCAGTGACCTGCAGGCTCGACTCCGCGGTCATACGTACAAACGTAGATATATAAATTGTCCATTGGTTGCTTCCTGCCACAGTGGAGGCCGATGATTAAGTCTTGAATTTCTTTGTATGTTTCTCATTGGAACGGCTTTTTCCAGGAGGTGTGAAATAACGCATGTACCAATAGCAAAGGTGACGCAAAATAAAGACTTTTCGAATTCTAACTTTTCCTGAAATGAAACCGGAAAATTTTCAGGTCTCTACTCGTAATATACTGGTCGGAAACATGCAAAACGGTTATAATAGCCTGTGCTGAATTAGCTTCAGGCTTTACAGCTATTACATTATAGGCACACCGCTCGAAGTCCCATAGTTACAGCACGAAACACAGCACGCCAGTGCAACGCCTTGCGGGCAGCAGTAATTAGTACTGACAGGTGTTTTTCGCGAAAATATTAATGGTCATGCTAGACTTCAATACCCTACGAGAACAACCACAATTTCTTTTGGTTATCGAACAGGTGTCTACGCGAGAAGACATGTTCCTATTTGACTGTCAAATCGTAATAAAATGCTCCGATACTGAACGGCCACGATTCGCGGACAGACACTTGAGGCACTTGACATTTAAAATCGTCCAACCACGAAAGTGCATATGAACTAAAGTGTTTTGGAGTACAATTGGTCCTGAAATCTTTTCGAGAAAAACACCTGTCTGTAGTGATGAGGCACTTTATTCCATTCACGGTTACTTCGCACTTTTCTGATGCCCTGCAAAATTTTTACTTCCAGGACATTAATTCGCCTCGTTCAAAATAGGCTTAACTAAGTCTGGAAAATTACACCAAAGGACAACTCACCGCATTCGTGCGCGCTCAGTTGTAATAATATGTTGCACGAGAACTATTTCTTACTAGCCGTTACCAACATATATATTTTTTCACTGTTTTTATTCATATTACGTATTTATAAACAAAGCAAATGTATAGATAAAATATAATTAACATTTCTATATAACCAAAAACAAGTTACTTTTATGAACACAAGTATAAAACGCTTGTGATACATGGCATATTTTAGAAATAACTGTAACACATCATACATGGGGTGATTGTTTAGAGGTTTGATTCAAAAAGTGTTAGGTAAACGCGAACAGACTACATTTACAATGTTAGCCCTTATCGCTTACTTGCTTGCGAGCATCAAATGCGCTGGGCAACTCCAAGCAGGCGAGCGGCGCCCATAAGCGTTGCGCCTGGCTGCAGCTAGCTTGCGCGTACGATGCCTTAGAAACGCGTGGGCTCCAAGGCCGACTCTTGCTTACTCACGACTTGCCACATCGCCCTTACGCGCACGGCACTCAACTGGCGCGCGGTCCTTCCGTTGGCGACTCACCTGGACGCGACATCGAGAGGCGACCATTATATAAAGACAACTTTGAAGTTCCTATATATAAATTTTGGGCAGCTCAAACTCATTATGAAAACACCCGTTTCAGCCATTTTTACTACCGAAAAAAAAAATTACGGGAGCTGAGATGGTAACTTGAAACTTATCTTCGGGCACGACACGTTTCTGAAATGTTTTTTTCCGGTGTTGTCATCACTACGAAACATACAACGGTTTTTGAATCACGCCATTTTTACCAAACCTCGGTAACACGCTTCATGCGCCGACCCAAGAGTCAGTTATCCGGACATTTTTGTGTACAGAAGTTGTTTGAACGTTTACGCGTAACCTAACGAATAAATATCCCGGGAATACGTATTTTTGCTAGAAAAGATTACAACCAATCATCTAAGATAGTATGGTTTTATTTTTATCATGATAAGTGTATTCAAAAAGAATAAAAAATTATAAATGGTAAAAAAAATCGCACATTTAGAACTTGCTTGCGAAGGTTCTTCAAAATGTAGGAGAAGAGTAAAACCGTACAGTCGTAGTTTAATATGTAGACTTTCATCGCATGTAATAAAGTTCCACTGCTACAGGTCTACTTTGCACAGGGAAGAGCAACAGCGGTGGTACTCGCTCGCCGGTTCAGTGCCTCGCGCGTGCTATAATCGCCCGTATCGCTGTCCCTCGAACGCAATAAACCAATCTGAGGCCCATGTATTCTTAAGCTAGGCGGAGCAATGCGTGTCGGAGCGTGGGCGGCAGTCGGCGAAGCACTCCCAGTGACCCACCTGGACGTCGAAGAGAAGCGCTTGTCGGAAGTGGCGGTTCGCGTACTCCAAGAGGAATGCGACGTCCGGCGACGGCTGTCCCCCTCCCTGGGGGGTCACATGGCGTCGACCCGTTATTGACCACGGGCGCCCCTCACGTGTCAAACCCCACCTCCGCAACGGCGCATGCTTCCTGCGCACGTCGGACGTACACCTGCCCACCGACGTACGCTTCCCCACTTCCGTCGAGCTCGTTATTCGGGCGTAAACGACCGGCCATCGACCAGCGACTAACGAAGCGCGCAGGGGACGAATATCGATTGGCGCGATGATCGAAGGCCTTCCCAACCGAGAGAGAAATCACAACTGCGGCTTTCGTATGATTTTGAATGTTGGAGTTCATATCACAAGCTTGTGCAATAAAGTGCAACTGGGGTTTCATTACAGTGGACTCCGAACTATTTAACCACGACATAAGCTGGTCGTGTCTGAGGTCCGCGAGAACTTTCACCACATGAGCGTGATTGTTCAGCCACCACGGTTACCGACGACGTTCCAAGAAGTTAAGTTTATTTGACGTGAATATGACTTTTAAATCAGACCGACACGCGGGGGACCAAGACGGAAACGGCGAGTGAGTGAGTGAAAAGGTTTGGGCGTCTCTTAACATCGAGGTCTTGAGAGCCGATGAGGGTGAAGCGAGGTGAGTATGGAGCAGCACCGGAATGCAAGAACGGGGGAAACGGGATATCCCCGAGGAAAGCCCGCCGACCAACGGCATCGTCCGGCACGATCCCCACGTGCGAAAATCCGGGGGTGACCCCGCTGGGAATCGAACGCGCTTCCCCTTGGTAAGAGGCGAGTAGTCTAACTACTACGCCATCGCGACCCCCGGAATCGGCGACGTAACATTTGCAGGCTCATCCATTCCGACACTGTAACTTCGTGACTGTGTGGCCTCGTTCGATCGGGTATGATGCCAGCATGACCTGAGTTGGCGCCGCGCCTGCGCAAGGCACGGATGGGGGCTCACGGACGACTGCTGGAATTTTTGGGCGTGAGCTAAAAGTTCCGGGCAGAATATCTCGCGACTCAGATGTGCTAGCGCGCTGATTTCAGCGCCAAACGAAAGATCTCGTCCAGGTCTGTCAATGTAAGTCATAGAAGCCAAGTATACTTTGAATTCCCGTATTACAAACGAAATATTATCTTCTAACGAAATCTACTGCCGTATCCCTGACGCCTCAATTTTGTATTTTGGGTTTCCCGGCCGTCACAGGAAAGTTAAGGACGACGATACATAGTCATGCGCGAAGTTGAGTGTAAACCATCAACGGCCCAGCCCTCTTCACTCGTCGATGTAACGTCTATGTAACACTGAAGGCAGAGGTGAAATAGCTGTTTATTTAGCGAACTTCAGCCGCACACGACAGAAAAATGGCGTCACTGGCCGGCAACGTTTCAGAACGCCGTCCGCCAATCAGAGTCTCGTGACTTGCCTTGCAAGGCGTCAACCCAGCGGACAGAAAATCTCTCACAGCACGCGGAAGCCAATCAGACACGAGGCTCACTCCTGAGCCTCGCGCGGTCATTCAGCGAATGGGTACGCCCACGTAAAAATAATTATCGTACAATTTCACTTCTGTGTACGTACCTATTCTGCGTTGCCATGGCACTGTAACCCGACACACTTACGTGCACGCTTCCGCAAATGCATATACGTGTGTAAATTCATGCAAAGGCAGTTCACGGTAAAATGAGCACTTTCAAAATCCCTGCTTAAGATCTATTTGTGAACTCGTTATGTACGCTTCTGCCCGATGTAAAGTTTACATTTCCATAAGCCTAATTACTTTATTCATGCACCGGTCAAGTGAAACTGTGCAATTATGAGAAAAGTACATATTTTATCAAATTTATAATTCTCACACTTACACTGTATTAAAAAAACAGAAAGCAAAATAAATAATTTCTGTATTTATAAATATTTACCTGGTACTTTAAATTAAACGTTAGGACATTTAGCTACTTTCCTTCAGTTGTTACCAACATTGCTGGGCGCCCGCCAGTAAGTGTGCCCGTTGAAATATATGCAGACAGGGGCAGTGCCATTTTTCGTAGGTTTATTTCAAAATAACTCAACCATGAACAGCCAATACTAACGTTTGTTTATACATACTTACGTACTATTTCAACATAATTATTAATGCATGCACTCCGTCACGCAAGCATTGAACATACAAAGTTAATATAACAGATTCACTATTAATTAAACATTTTTGAAAACGAACTGACTGACAAATTTACGGTAACGAGAAAAGGATTTGCGTTACTTCACGTCATGTTCACAAAAATTAATTTAGTTTTTATTTTGTGAAAACTGGCGAGGTGACAGTAGTAAACCTTTGGATTCGTAGCCGGGAGGATCTGGGTTCGAATCCTGGTCTAACTTTCCTGAATTCTGTTCTCCATAGTTTCCGAAAATTACACCAGGCGAATGATGAGACGGTTCGTTACTACAGGCGATGGCTGATTACTTCCTCGCCACTGCTTCTCTGAGCAAATTTCTCCATTTCTAATGACCTCGCTGTCGGCAAAAACGCCGTGAACATCAAATTAGTAACTTATCTTTATTTTAATTTTAGAGTCACTTGGTCAGCGAATGAACACTAATCATTAGGCCGATTGTAATTTTAAATTTTTCGGCTATTCACAGTAAAGTGAGCACTTTTGAAAGCCCTCTCATTTGAAATAATAGTCAATAAATATATTCAATTTTAGCCTTAGACGTTAACTTCTGAGTGTGATGGGATATACACACTGTGTTTATTATTTAAATGGCAATATTTATTTGAGTAGGTGGTTAAAGGATAAAAATTGACTAAAAGGAAAAATTAACTAGGGCTTCAAAGTTCTCCCTTTACCGTGAGCAGCGTATCATTAAATGGAAGGCTTAATAGCGGCATGGATCTTCTGTTAGCTGCTCGCGGGCCACATGTAGCCCCACCAGAGTCGTCAGAATGGCCCGCGGATGAAATATTTCATCAGCAGTTGTTATTTAAAATATACACTTTTGCATGCAATTGCCTAATTGCGCGTCAAATGTAACTATCATTAGCGTAAAACTTGCAATAAAATTATAAAATGTTTCATTTATTACATCTTCACGTAAATAAGTACGAGTATGAGTGAACCACGACACCGTAATAAGTGAACATGGCTGCCAGGCATCGAAACTATTTGCAAGTGACCGATGGGAAAACTAATTGAATATCAGTGATATAGTGGGTACACGGGAAAAACCAACGGCATTCTCAAAATGCCTCACTTAAGGTATGCCGAGACGAAGTTCTACCTTCTGAGGACGTTATCGACAGATTACTTAATTAATATATTGTACTGTATTTTTTTCACAAACTTTTTTATGGTGTTGCAGTGAAAGGCTTTGCTCGCACTCAGTGATAATTTATGGCGCTTAGACAAAGCCACACAGTCCAGTCACCCTGTTTGAGAGTACGCAAGTTAGCAGGGCATTATATCCCTAACTTTATGGCGTGTGTGTGTGTGTAAAGGCAACTTTTATGAGCTTTAATTACGATATTTTATCACATCGTTCTTAGCGTGTTTAAACGGCTGGTTATCCGTAATTATGTCGTATATCGGGTTCAGAAAGTTTTAACTGATTGTCGATGATGTACACCTCTCGTTCCCAACCGCAGCAAGCCTTTATCATGTTTAGAATATTTCGCCAAGTCATTGTTCGGTACCCGCGCATGCTTGCGTCGATTACACGGCGCTTAGCTCAGCACACCGAACGACAATACGTTCTCCACTCCTAGGAGCGAGGGAGACGGATAATTGACAGGCAACGCTGCGCGAATAAAAAAAATTAAAAAATGCATACGTCCCTATTGTTTTCATTCTCTCGCAAAATCTTTTGTACTTCCCAGCGCTTCATGTGACCCTGTCTTTTTATTCCCGTTATCCGGCTCGATTAATTTACCGCGAGAGGGTAAATTATAGCGGATGTTTGGGGAGGGGGAATAGCGCATGGAAGCTTTGGCAGTTGG